>PVKB01003779.1:0-128900 GCA_004027205.1 Ctenodactylus gundi
GGTGGGGGGTGGGGGGGTGGGGGTTATGCATTATTTTAAAGCCTTTGCTTCATCCTCAGATGATTTTAATTAGGCTGAAATTGCTTTATGATATATCTCTTCTTTTTAAATTGGGGAGATGGCACACGCTTGTCATCATCCCAACAACTCAACTCAGGATATAGAGGCAGAAGGACTGTAAGTTTGAAGCCAGCCTGGGTAATTTAGTAAAACCTGGTCTCAAAATAAAAATGAAAAGGGCTGGAGTCCGACCTCAGTGCTCCCTGGGTTCAATCCCCAGTATTGAAAATAAAGCTCAAGAGAATAAAGCTTCCCTGTTGACCATACCTCTTTAGCCCCAGAATCACTCTGGTAACATTTTAGTCCACAATACAGACAGCACACAGTATAATACACATAAATACAAGCACACATACTCCTGTCTCCGTATGCCTCCTAGGTAGCAGATTCAACTCCTGGGACTGAGCTCAAACAGTGAGACCGCAACGTCTCTGGTGCCAGCCCATGATACAGAAGGCCAACAATGTCCCGCCTCCCCAAAAATGCCAGACTCACCAATGTAGAACATGTATGTTTTTTTCACGAAGGCCAAGATGAGGGCTCCTGACCCAAAGGAGACCATGCCAATCATGATCATGGTGGTGTCCCGGAAGTAGCGGGAGAAGACCAAAACACCCAGGAAGCTGGTGATGAAGATGGTGTACCCAGAAGCCATCCCATAGCCCACTTGCACTTGGTTCCAATTGAGCGGCTCCCTCAACACAAAAAGGGACATCACATCCACGGCGCCTACCACGGCCAGGTCATAAATGATGGCACCCGCAAAGAGTAGGACAAGGATGATTGTTGGGGGCCGGGCCTTGCTTTGAGGGGGAGGGGGCACCACCACACTCTGCTTGTCCAGCTGGTCAGGATCCAGGGTGCGGTAGGTGCCCACTGTACCACACACCGTGTCCACACCGGGGGGCTTCAGGCTGGGCTTGGCCACAGGCTCGGGGACCTTCAGCACAAAGAGGGTGTAGAAAAGGGCGAAAGTGGCGCTGCTCACGCTGCAGGCCGTCAGCACCAGGCCCTGCTGGAGGTGCCCGCTCATCTGCGTGAAGAGGTGCCCAGAGGCCATGCTCCCGCAGAAGCCCGCCAAGCCCAGGACCAGGTCGAGGATGATGAGGCGCACGGAGCGGCGGCCTTCCGAGGAGCCCAGGGACCCCAGCGCCATGACCCCGGACCAGTAGGCGGAGAAGCCGCCGCCCAGCCCGCTGAGCGCCGCCGCCGCGAAGAGCGTCTGCACGGGCCACCGCAGCAGCACCGCGAGCAGCAGCGTCGCGCGACACAGCAGGAAGCCCAGCAGCGCGGCCGCCACGGGGATCTTGCGGTGGTGGCGGTCGCCCAGCCAGCCCAGCCCGTAGGCCGACAGCAGGGGCGTCAGCCCCGCCAGGAAGTTGTAGACGATGTAGAAGTCGGAGATGGCCCTCTGCTGCTCGTCGCCCGCGCCCCGCGGCCCGGGCCCGGCGCTGCGGTTGGAGGCGTTCGCGGGCCCGAAGGACGCCCGCACCACCAGCAGCAGCCCCGCGTCGTAGAGCGAGCCGGCCACCTGCGTCGAGGCCACCACGGGCTCGATCCAGGTCCTCACCGGGGGACGGGGCAGGCGGCCCCCCCACGGGCAGGGGGTCTCGGGACCCATAGGACCCTCTGATGTGGGGCAGCAGCCAAGGGCCGGGGATCGGGGCGAGCGCGAGGGTGCGCCCGCGGGCGGGAGCGCGGGGAGACCGCTCGGGTGACAGCGCAGCTCCCTCAGCCGAGTGACCTCCGGGCGGGCGCGCCACTCCTCCCCAGGCCAGAGAGGCTGCGCCCGCCCCAGCCCACACCCGGCGGCAGCGGGGGGCCGGCCGCGACCGCCCAGGGAGGCCCGGCGGGCGTGTGGCTCCGGAGCGCCCGCCCGCCGCCCGCGCGTCACGCTGCTCCTGCGAGCGCGGCCGCCTGACGACAGGCCCAAGGCCCGCACCGCGGGCGGCCGGGGCTCTTTCCCTAGGCGCGGCCTGGCACCGGCCCAAGTTCTCCTGTGCCAGAAAAAGCAAGTTGGGGCGAAAAGGTGGGCCGCGTCGGTTCCTCTGGGGATTAAGGGCTGGGTGTGAAGTGTGCGTGTTGACAGCAATGGGAGCCTGCGGGGAGCTAGTACAGCAGCCTAGACTTTGAGAGTACTGGGACGCTCGGAGAAGACCCCCCCTACCTGACCACCAGGGTGGACCCGCAGTGCTGGTGGTGGCAGGAGCCAGCGTGGGCCCCCGCTTGACGGGGCCCAGCCTCGGTGTCCCTCAGATGGTAAAACAGGCTTCTCAGGTGCAGGGCTGAGCCTACGGGAGAGGGCAGGGTCACCTCCCCCGGGGCAACGTCCCGGGCCCTTTCTGTTTCTCAGTGTCTCCTCCCCCTGGGTCTCCAGCGCTCATTCCCCAGCACTGGGTCGAGGCCTCTGCTCTCCAAAGGCCTGACTTCCTCTTTTAAGTCTGTACTTCTGCAAAGAGGACCTGGGTGGTGCAGGGGTCAAAATACATCAAGGAGCGTGGCCCTCTTGGGCGCAACCCAAAGGGATAGACAGCCAAAACACGCAGCTTCTCCATCTTGTCCCTCCATCGTCACCACGGCCACAGCAGCGTGGGTGAGCAGGCACCCAAAGGCACAACACAGAAACTCAAGTCTGCGTGGAGATTTAAACAGGCTGAACAGATAACGTGCTCATGTATGGTAAGAGTCGAATTCCAAATGAATTTGGCATACGTATGTGTCCCTCAGGCAGTTTTAGGCTGGTCACTATCTCTTCATTCATCCTCGACACTGCGTGGTCTCCTTGTGCCCAGACCCAGACAACTGCACCTTCTGCCAAAAGAAAGACCCACCTGGGCTGCCCACCAAGATCCGCTCTTTCCCTTCACCCCCTCGTCCTGCCCTGGTTTCACCGGTCCGTGCTTGGCTCTTCCCCTCTCTTCCTAACGTTCATTTTCAGAGGCTACCACAGCATTCCAACCAGCCTGTTCCCACGAGTGGCAGAAGCTCCAGGGAAGGGTGGATTATATGAGATAAGATGATATTTCTCAATCAGATCTGGGTCAGTGGAATAACCTGAACCTTGGTTGCTTGATCCAGGAATCCACCTGGGGGTGAGGAGTTCCAGAGAGTAGGAGACAGCCTTGCTCCTCTCTAGGAAGGCCTTAGTCCCTCTGGTTTTTTTGTGTGTTTGTTTTTTGGTATCTTGTTTCTCTTCATCCTCATGTGAAATTAGCATAGTCTCTGAGAGAGTCACAAAAGACTAGGACAGATCTAGAGTGTATGTGGTTGTTGGGGTGCTGGCCAAGGTATGGGACCCTTCAGGCTTGGGACCCAAATCCTCTGGGCGATCCTCCATTTTCGGCTACTCTGGGTAGGTTGCATTCTTGTCATGTTCCCATGCCCTCCTCCAGTTCTGTTTGTTGGCCCCAGCTGAGTTAGCCCCTGGCTGTCCTCTGCCACCCAGGCTACCAGTAAGTTGAGCCATCTCTCTGTCACATCAAGACAGCAAGGAACCAAGTCGCTACCTCCTAGGCTGGCGTCATTCATGCTAGAAGGCAGAATCCTGAGGTCCAGGTCAGTTGTGGAAGAAATTGCAGACAAGGGAGGAAACTGTGCATGTATCCATAAGAAGAATGTGTATGACACCCTGAGTGGGAAAGGGGAGGGAGAGAACAGGAGAACCAGAAGACAGAAGGATGAGGAAGAGAGGTGTGGACAGGAAACGAGACTAGGGAAAGGATCCTCTGCACTCAGGATGGTCAGAAGGCACTTCAGAGGAATAGGGTTGTCTAGTGGAGACTCTGAAGAGCCAGCTGTCTAGCATCTGTGGGACTCCCTGCTGTGACTCCACCTCTTCTCAGTTCTCTAGAAGAGTCTGCTGCAGATGTTCCATGGGAGTGGAGTTCTTTGTTTTGGGTTTAGGGGCGTGGAAACTGGTAAAGAAGCTGTGATTCATGTATGAATTGGCATAATGCTGAACAGAGACCATGGGGCAACAGACTTTGAGACCTTGAGAATAAGGATTTGCTGAAGTCTGGGACAGGATTTGAGCATTCATAGGCTATTAAATGGGGATAACGGGTCATCTGAACTAGGTCTTGAGAGACAGAGAGACTACTTACAGCTGAGGTGCGGATTTACACTGATAGGAAAAGCATTGTTTTCTTCACTGCTACTATTTTAGGGGATGAGATAAGACTTTAAAATATGAAACCCTCTCAGACATAAATAAATAATAAAACAATGAAGTACTAATGCATCCAAGACGTCAGAGAGAATTTTGTTTCGTTCAAGTGTTTCCCAATGCCTGGCTCACCACTACATGCAGCATGCAGCCCTAGTCCCTTGACCTGCCCACAAGAACTTGTCTATTATGATTTTATTTCCCAAGTATAGTTTCTGGCAGGCAGAAAATGTGCTAGTGACTTGTATTTACCAAGTATTTTCTCCTGGTCAATTTATAAATTAGCACTTTGGTGCATCTATCTGCTCTTCCAGTTTGGTTCCTGTGGGCTTCTTATCTGGAAAGTGACCTTCACCTGCATGTGGTGGTGAAACGAGTTTTGTTGTTGTTTTACATTTTATTTTCAAGCTGAGAACCAGGCCCTGCTCATAGAAAAGTCATCACTCTAATTAAGATGGCCATGGATCCTCCTCGGAAATGATTTCACTGGCCACTCCCTCCAGAGACTTCACGCAGTTTTGTAGATGAGGAATTGAAGACTTGATTGGTTGCATGGGCCTCGCAGAGCCAGGACCTGGGGTTTGTATGACTTCTGAGTCTATGCCCTTTTCACAATGCTCCATTTATGAGGTAACTGACTTGAAGAGCTACATTTCATGTGTTTGTTTATTTGTTTGTTTGTTTTTTGAGACAGGATCTAGCCCAAGCTGGTCCTGAACTCACTATGGAGCCCAGGCTGGCCTTGGACTCTTGGCAATCCTCCTGCCTTAGCATCCCAAGTTCTGGGATTACATGCATGTGCCACCGTGCCTGGCTTTAGATTGTGTTGGGGAATTGAACCCAGGGCCTTGGGCTTGCTAGGCAAGTGCTCTAACCACTAAGCTATACTCCAGCTTAGGTGATACTTCTTCTTTTGTCAGACTGGCTTTATGAGTTTCTTCTCCATCCTGGGTTCTGCTCCCAACCCTCATAAACAACCTGCCCAACACTGTAAAAGAAGAAAAATACCAGTTGTTTCCACTGCCTGGCATAGATCAGCTGCCTGGCAGCTACACCCCATGTCCTCTGGTGAACACTCCTCGAATCCTCTCAGTTCTTGCTCTCCAGATCGTTAAAATCTACTCCTGGCAACTTTCCCATTATACAGCATATTGTGATTGACTTTGGTCAGTCTGATGTCCAGTAGGTTTTGTGTTAAGGCTTTTAGTGGTATGCCCATGATGTTTGTAATATGATTAAATGATCCTTTTTTATTCTGTAATTTAAGAGTTATGATTAGAATCGAGCATTTAAGCCATTGAAAGATTTTATACATTCTTATACATAAAATGAAAATTTATTTATGCTTTTATATGATACGAAATTGTGTAAATGTCTTTACAAATCTGTGATAGCAAAAATTAATTAAATTTTTGCTTGTCATTAAAAAGACTGGCAACTGCTCTGGAAGTCATTTCTAAGTAATTGAAACACATGGTTCTGTTTATAATGATGCTCGTATTGTCAAGCATGACCTTTCTCACTAGAAATTTCCATGAAGGCAGGAACCACGTCTGTTTTGCCCTCCACTGACTCTCTAGCACCTACACATCTCTGTGGTATACAGCAGGTAATTGATAAATAGAAAGAAGTAAGTAAATGATTAAAGAGCCAGAATTCCAAAGCCCATTCTAAAGTGTTGGTACTTCCGGGTAATGATAAGATACACTAATACAGAAGCAAAGTGAAGAATCAAATTTATAGAATTAAAGAGTAAACTGGCAGTTGCCAAGAGCTGGCAGGAGGGAGTTGCCAGGAGTTGCTGAGCAACAGGCCTAAAGCTTCCATGAAGCTCCAAGTCATTGAGCGCTAGAGTCCCCGGTAGTTAACGCGCACACACAGGCCTTGTGAAGAGGTTAGCTCACTGTAAGTGCTGACCCAGAGAAAGGCGGAGTCGGATGGAGGGGCAGGGATCACGGCTAACAGGGGAGGAAAAGGAAAAGTAGCAGCAGCATTTGGAAATTCATTTTTCTCTTTCCTTTTTGAAATATCAACCCTATCTTTTGTATTTATCTTAATTTCTAGAAGAGGATTCTCAGGATTCTGCCTCAGCTCATTGAAGAATTTTAGTCTTCATTGGTTGGTCAACAGAGATAGCCCTGAGAGGGGCAATGAAAGGAATTGATAACCAAGTCATTAGAGGTCTTGCTTAAGGAGAGAAGCTATCTATCTGTCTATCTATCTATCGAAGTATCTATTTACCTATCGATCAGTTGATCTATTATTACAGTACTAAGGATTGAGCCAAGGGCCTTTAAGTTCCTAAACTGCCCAGGTTAGGATTGAATTTGTAATCCTCCCACCTCAGCCTCCTAAAATGCTGAGATTATAAGTCTGCACAAACACACCCAGCAGAAACATGCTTTTTATTTTACCTTTAGATTTTTTTTTTTTTTTTTTGAGACAGGGTCTTACTCTGTAGTCCTAGCTGATCCTGAACTTACTGTGTAGCCCAGGCTGGCCCTGAACATGTGGCAATTCTCCTACCTCAGCTTCCTGAGTGCTGGGATTACAGGCGTATGTCATAACACCCAGTGTATGTGGTTCTGGGAAATTGAACCCATGGCCTTGCACTGGTTAGGCAAGCACTCTAACTGCTGTGTTATTCTTCCAGCCCAGGCATGCTATTTAAATAGAAAAAAGGATTAAGTGAAGTAAGGCCCTAGGTTTGATACAAGTGCTATCACAAAAAGAAAAAAAATCTCTATTTTCAGATATTAAACACAGCAGGTTTTGTTTTTGTGATGAAAAGTGGTAGTGGTTAGCTGGAGAAAATTAGCATTCCATAATATTTTCCCAAGACATGGTAAGTAAAAAAGCATTTGTCAAGTATAAAACATTGTATTACTTTGGGTTCCTTTCAAAAGACAGAATTTACAGATCTTACCACAAAAGGGTCTATTAGGAAGGCTTGCAAGTCTAATGATAGAGGTGGTCCAAGATGGCTGCTCAGCCAGGCAGTAGATCTCCCGACCGGGACTACAGAACAGCCGGCGAGGTGAGAATCTGCTGTAGATCTCAGGTGAAGATTGGCGACTGAAGATTGGTGGCGACTGAAGGGTAGCAACAGACAGACAGACACAAGTCGAGAGGGGAACGAATCTGTGCTGACGATCTGTGGCATCTGTAGACAACTGCAAAGACGACAGCTTTCCCAGAGGAAGAGCAGGGGCAATTGTCCCTCTTCCTCCCTTTTATACTGTTGGAGTTCCAGTTGGCCCTCCCACATCTGGGTGGGTGCTCTTCTCTCATTGGTCAGCCCACAAATGACTCACACTCTAATCCCAACAAATTCTTACGCCCCAGTCTAGGGTGGTTGACAAATCCTAATCCTCACAGAGGTGTGGGTCCTAATTCCATCAAGTTGACATAATCCCATCAAGGGACACAAAAATAATTCCAAAAACAAGAGAGAGAGAGAGAGAGAGAGAGAGAGAGAGAGAGAGAGAGAGAGAGAGAGGGAGAGAGAAGCATTTGTCTATGAATAGTTTAAAGCCTCAAAACCGTTCAGGAAACAAGACCAGATTCCCTCCTCCGATGTCTTCTCATATCTCATCTCCCCACATCATTCACAATTACAAAAAATCAAGTGACAAGCAACAAAAGAAGCCTACAAAAGCAGGCTTGGGAAGTAGAAAGGGACACAAGGCACGTCAAAGGGTCAGGTTGTCCCAAAAGAAGGAGCTAGAGCAGCTCTTGACTCTTGTTTTCCTCTGTGGTAATTTAATGACTTGTAACACTTTTTGATCAATACCCCAAAAATCCATGGCTACAGAGGTCAAGTTGTTTTCTTACTATCCTCAGTTGACTCCTCAGCATGGAGCACAGCATTGTCCTCAGAGTGAGCACTCAATAAATGCTTCTTGGAGGAATGTGTGAACGAATTCAGCGAACAAATTAAGCACACATTAAATAGTAATTGTACCCTTCCTTATAGTTTTTTTTGTTGTTTGTTTGTTTTTGGACTGGGAATTGAACCATTGAGCCCAGAGCCTTCATACTGAGCTTCATCCAGGGATTCCTTTTTGTAAAATTTTATATTTTGAGACAGAGTTTCACTAAATTACCCAGGTTGGGCTGGAATTTGCAATTCTCTTACCTAGCTTCTCTGTCCATGTTTTAAACCAATGCTCTCCTAACTCAAAAGCTTCTTTTAAAATCTCAGCCTGTAATTTCAAGACTTGTTAATAAAGGTTTACTTGGCTAAGGAAATGATTGTGGTTGAACCCCCTGAATTGGTGCTGTCAACCTTTGGAGTTGTTCCCACACCCTGTGGTTGAAAGATGTGTGAGCGACGCCTAACGATCAGAGAAAATCTTTCTGTCGTTTGTCACTCGACTCTTTGAAGATGCGGATGATGGGGGCGATGAGGAATGAGAAGACATCATAGGAGAGAGAATATGGTCTTGTTTCCTCAACAGTTTTGAGCCTTTAAACTACTCATAGATAAATGCTTTTCTATTTATGTGTCTTGGGAAAATATTATGCAATGCTAATAAACTTATTCCTTTTCACCACAAAAATAAAACTTGCCATAATTAGTACCTGAAATTAGAGATTTTTTTCTTTTTGTTGCAGCTTGGAGCAAATCTAGGGCCTTACACTTGGTAAATAAACATTGTGCCATTGAGCTACACGCCCAGCCCTGGAATCTGGGCTTCTTGACTCTTTATGTAGGAAATCAACCAAGCACAGACTTAGAATTTTTTTTTGCAGTGTGGATATGTAGGCATGGGGTGTGGAATTTGGGCCCATTGTGAAAATTCTCCATTTCCTGCCACCTCATTTTGGTGTCTTCGGTCCTCTGCCTTTCTTATCCTAGTTCTCCTCTCCTTGGCGGGAGGGTAAGGCTCAATCTCTCCCTCTCTCTGCCTCTGAGTACTGAGACACTGGAACATGTTTATGTACCAAGAGAAGGAAGCAGACCTTGGGGCATCTAGTTTATGACTTCGTTAGTGACCCCAGTTTGGGCCTACAATCTCCTCTAGATCAAAACATCAAGTTTTGCATAAGGAGAGGAACAGACAACATCTCTAGGAGGGCTAAGAACCACTGGCCAGGTAGGTAACTTCATGCCATGGTGGTAGGGGTGGAAAGAACAGTAGTGCACACGTGTGCACTTGTGTGTCTATAAAAGTAACAAGAATGCTGAATCCATGGTTGGAAAGTGGATCTGGGTGGGTCTTAAGAGTTTGGGATTCCTGTAGGCAAAGTATCATGACTATATGACCCTGTAAACTGGGAACTGAGAAGTAGCTAAGACTGAAAGTAGACCCAGGGTCTACTGAAATCTGCATGGTCACATTGCAGAGAGGTGATTTTTACCACTGCCACCAGATGAGCAGCCCAGGGTGAGACATTTAGAACTCAGAGGAAGCACATCTATAACCTTTCTGTCCACATATTGCCAGAGTTTGTTGCAAGTACATTTTGGGACTTCACCATTGGTATCTTCTCCAAAGGCCACTCTTAGAGTTTGGGAGTCTTAAAATAATCTGATTAGAATTGACTATATTTACCAAAGACTTTTTTCATAAACCTCCCAGATCATGGGAAAAATCTGGTAGCCAGCCCAGAATTAGGACGCCTGAATCTGGCTATTCATCCTCTTTCCAGTGAGTCACCCGTGTGCGCAGATGTGTTCCTTCTCCCGTCCTACCTGACAGTGGCAGTATCTTTGTGCTACTACCTCACATAGGCATCAAAGAAGCTTTCTCTAACTTGTTCCTCAAGAGATTAAAAAACGAGGGCTGGGGCTACAGCTCCATGGTAGAGTGCTTGCCTAGTTTTGAGCAATATTCAATTTTCTATCAGTTGCAGAATAGGAGTTCAAACAATGGCTCTCTAAAACAGTGGTCCTCAGCTTTGTGTGCACCAGGGATCATCCTCACCATCCCTACGGACCCCTGGCCTGGCCTGCCAGCCTTTTTCTGCTGCTACATTTTCATTCCCCTTTGAAATCTCCTATTGATATTTTGGTTGCCTTCAGGATCAAGCCAACCCAGATCTGAACACTCGTTCCCTACCATTGATAACGCACGCATCCGATTTAGAGTAGGGAAATCCACAGTGGCCATGGAAGAGAATCTGCATTTGGAGAATAAACACACTCTTTCAAAAGACAGAACAAAGCCCATGCATCCTCAGAATTGATAGCAGGAGTGCTAGTCCACCTGGACAAGGATCCTGCCCCAGAGGATGACCTGCCTGCCGGGGAGATTCTGTGATTCACTACTGGAACAGGCAGGGTTGGGACCAAAGAAACAGATGCGAAGGAGCTGATCAAGGGAGCTCTGCCTGTGGCACATGAGTGGCAGCCGGAAGAGAGTTTCGGGGGACCCCAAATACGAAAGGGTCAGTTTTAAACACCTGCCAAGCTCAGTGAACGAAAGGCCATCTTATGATAGCAACAGCCAAATCTGAACTTTTTTGTTCCCGCTTGTTCTCTGAGAGAAGAGAAGGCACTTCCCTGAGGCCGATAGCGGCTGCAGCCCAAAAAGAAAGGAAAAGATATCGCTGCAATGAACATAGAAATGTTGACTACCATGCATGGTAGACATCCTAGTTTAGAATTAGGGTTGTGTATGTGAGTTAAAGTAATCCCTGGCATACAAAGCTGTTTTTTGCTAAACTATCTGAGATGGATGAGAACACTGTGTAAAAAACAACAGGGGCGAGAGATTTATTTCTCCTTCTCTTCCTCCTCGCCGGATATTTTGATCTAATCTTTCTCGACCTACAGCCACCCCCGCACTGATGTGCTTTTGAAGTTTTGACCAGCAGGTTCAGCATGATCAGCCACGAGCATCCTACAAGTCTTTTCTGTTTCCAGTTGGGACAATGTTCCTTAAGAATCCACTTTATTTCAGGAGAGCGTGTACTGAAAGAGGCAAACATGTATTTAATATTTGCGCTTCATTCAAGGCCATGTGAAAATTTCCCAGTGTATTGACTGGTTTCTAGACGTTTATATAGTCAACATAGCATATCATTATCTTCTTGTAAGTTATTATTACTTATTACTTATCATAAATTCTGTTAGATGTAACTTTATTTCCAACCAAGCATTAAAAACAATCATTCCTTGATTTATACTTTTAGAGGGTAACTAGCATAAAAAGGCTTTTTACTCTAAAACATGATTTTACTTAAAAACATGATCAGAATCAGGTGTGTAGTGGCTCATGCTTGTAAAACCAGCACTCTGAGAGGCTGAAGCAGGAGAATTGCAAGTTCAAGCCCAGCCTGGACAACGTAGTGGATTTAGTAAGATCTTGTCTCAAAAATAAACAAGCAAATAAATAAATAGGACCAAAGATGTGGCTCAATGTGACTCTGGGTTAAATCTCCAGTATTGAAAAATCAAAACCAAAACACATCCCCATCACGACCATCTGGTAGCGGTAGATAGCAAAAAAACCACCAACCAACCAACCAAAAAACAGAATAGATGCTAAAGTTTAGTGATGTCTAGGCCAGAGTTCCTTGGTTTTCTCATTTGTACATGCTTAATCCAAAACATTAAGGATTTTGGCATTTGGTAAGTAGAAGCTAGAGACGTGTGTTTAGCTATTGAATCAAATTAATGCATAACACTAGGAAATAATGAAAAATCCTTTTGAAGCAATCACTGTGTAATCCACACCATCTCAGGTTCTTCTTGTCAGCACGTCTACTTGGCAAATAGAAGGGAAAAGACGGTCACCGATGGTCTCTCTTAACTGGTACAATCACTGAATGATTTAGCTTTCCTCTAGAGACAACGGTAATTTGGGGAAATCTCAGAACAATATGCATTCCAAATTAACAATGCTAGATGACTTTTTATTTTATAAGTAGAGAGTTGGCCCAGGTTGACAGTTTCAGTGTCAACTGTGGTTGCATAAACTCATTTGTAAGTGATGCTCTAATTTTTGTTGTTGTTGTTTTATTGGAGATTGAACCCAGGGCTTTTTCACTGAGCTGTATTCTCACTCATTTTTTATTTTGAGGCAGGATCTCACTAGGTTGCTAAGGTGCCATGGCTACGCTCAAATATGCGATCATCCTGTCTCAGACTCCCACAATGCCTGGATGCCAGGAGTGCACCACCGAACATGGCTAGTAGCGTAATTTGACTTATAAGTTATTCTGAGAATTAATAATATATACATATATTATGCTATGTTTTATGCAAAAAGTGGTTTGCTGCCCAAATGATCCACCCTTATATTATTGCTTATAGGTGAACTGCAGGACAATCACCCGTACAAACACCTGATCGAAAAACTTGGTTGGCATTCTGATTAAATTGTAGAATTAATGGGACTTAAAATGAAAAACTAAGTGAAACAGGGCAGTAGGGTGGGGTGGGGGAGGGAGGGATAGGTAGGAGGAAGGACAAAAGGAGACTGGGAAAGTCCTTGTCACCTTGACAAGATATATATGTGCGCAAAATGCTCAACTTCATTGTAAACCTTGAATTTTGCACTTACACACATCAATAAAATGGGAAATAAGAGAAATATTCTTGAATACTAAAAATCCAGAAATAAATTTTCTTTGACCTTAGAAAAAAATTGTAGGATTATACCATAAATTATTCTTACGGACACAGCTAAAGGGGACAGCGAAGCAAAGTATACACCTAAATAAGCATTTTAGAGGGGAGGGATATTGTGATTATTAGAGTTTAAGCAAACTCTCTGGTCACAGCCTCTCTCGAAGTTTGGGTAAGCTCGTGGCTGGACCCTTAGCTACTGAAGGTAGGCATTTTTTGAGGTATGTGTGTGGGTGTTAGCTTTATTTCATGATATCTACCCCATAACAAAATCTTAGTTGTAAAATACCTTGTTGACACCTATAGGTATGATGTAGGCCAAGTTCTCAAGGTCTGTGCTCACCCTTTATCCTCTAGACTCCTGTGGAGTTTTATTTAGCTCACAGTTTTGGAGGTAGAAATTCCAAATAGCGTGATGATGTAAACTTTTAGAGGCCCAAACTGTGCATTTCTGGTATGTGTGTACAGATCAGATTTTTTTTTAAAGTTTATGCTCTTTAGCACCTATTTCTACCTTGAGGAATGTATTATGTTAGACAATTCTCTTGATTATACAAAGTTAAATATATATTTATAGGTAGAGGGTGTTCTTTTTTTTAATAAGGTATCAAACATTGCAAACTCTCCTAACTTTGTTGATAGGAGAAATATTCTACAACTATACTACTACCACAAAACTGGTGGCAATATGTTTTGGCCATATCTTCACATTATAACTTTTCCGAAAGATTTTATTGTGGCAAAGTAAATTTAACATAAAATTATATCTATTTTATCTATTTTAAGTATGCATTTCATCGGCACTAATTACATTGACAATGTTACACAATCATTACCTCTGTTTTCCAAACTTTGTCATTATCTGAAACAGAAACTCTATGGACATCAAGTAACGACACCCCAGTTCACCTCCCCTGAAGGCTGGAGATAAAGGAGGCTGGCCACTCAGTACCGTGCCCTTGGGAGCACCAAGCTGCTCCGGGAACCGGCCCTTCTCAGTCTTTTCCAGATCATGGGGCTTATGTAGTTATCTTATAAATAACAATATTGAATCAAAGAGAAGTTAGGTTTTTAAACCTTGGAAACACTATTTCCTAAAAGCTGAAGTTCATTTAAACAGCAATGAAAGGAAAAGCACCTCACAGCTCTCCTCCCCTACCCGCAGCGCAATCCCAGCCGAGACCGTGGGCCCTTATTAGGAACTGAGGTAACAGTGCAGTGGCCTGGGGTCCCCTGATGTCAGTCTTCCCGCAGGTTCTTCTGCATCACTGACTTTTCCTTCCATGTTATTGGCTTTTTGAAAAAACAGTTACTTTCCCAAGTGCCCCATCTTCTGAATTTGTCTGATTATTTTCTGATATCACTGTCAAACTTTTCTGAATCTCCTGAATTTCCCGTTGACTGGGAAGTTGGGATAAAAACTCAGCAAAGTTCAAATCAAACTTTTCTATCAAGACTCCGTCGTAGGTAATACAGTGTACTTCATAGCGTATTTCACAGGGACTCAGGAAACATCCGGTTGTCCTGCTATTGGTGACGCTTTATTTAATCACTTGGTTAAGATGGCGGCCGCCAGATGTCGCTATTGTCAAGTGGGTGTCTCCGGCAAATATCTACCTATGAAGTTGCTTGCAAATATTGTTGACAAGCATCATTGCTTGGAGTTTTAACGTGCTGTCCCCCTTACTTTCACAAGCTTGAGATTAACTTTGTCATTTTGATGAAGTGTTCTACAGTTTAACTTTAATGGCTAGAAAAGTAGAAACCAAAGCAGTATTAGTGTAGACATCTAGATCCACAGTGCCACAGATTTGATGGAACATCATTTTAGTCACTGTAAGAATTTAACATACAGTAGGAAAGGAAGTAGCTCAATTATTTTTATTGTATGATTATTAGAAAGTATATAAGAATATTAGTCAACTTACATAAAAATTTAAAGAAAACCTTTGAATTTTTATATAAAAACTTTAACTTTTTACTATGAATTTCATGATTAAGACTTACAGTTTTAAAAATCTCTAAATTCTTGATTTTTTATCAGTGAAATATTGCTTCAATAGATGATTATGTTTGCCTATTTCTGTCTATATGCATTCAAAAAATTTAAAGGTTACAGCTATATTTAATATATTCCCTCCAATTAACATGTGGTTATTGAAATTTTAGGAGGGAATCAATTTCAAATTCAATGGCCTTCTTTATACCTGGGACTTCAAAGCACTGATGAAGTTCTTATAAGCAAATCATCCACGGAAGCTCAGAACAGCCATCTTGGAGCAGGCCTGGGCAACATCCAAAGGTCACTTAGGCAGCAAATGTCTCCCCTACATTTGAAGAGGGCTTGGGATCCCACTGCTTGGAGTCACAAATAAAACCACTGAGAATGATACACTGAACTCTTCTTTGCCTGTCACCCAGCTTTATCACTAATGTTTGTCAGTCCTCTTTTATCTATTCCTATGTTTTAAAATATCTACCAGAGCAGTGTGAAGACAGCCCCAGACATTATGCCATTCTAAGCACCTTGCCATTCTTACACTTGGCAAAGCCCAACACAAGACAATTCCTTTAGACTAGATAATGTCTAGCTTTTTTTATTGTCTCAAGAAAAGCATCTTGTTCAGCACTTCTTTTAATCCAAGGCTCACCCATGGCATTTAACTGTTGTTTCCGTAAGCTCCCTCTCCCCCCACTCTCATTCCTAAAACAGTCCTTGCCCTCCACCTTCTTTCTAGTGGGAAACTGGGGTACTTGCATCATGGAATGTCCAGTATGACTTTCCGTGCCCCTTGCTTCCTCCACACGTCTTCTGATATGGTTAGTTAGAAGTTTGGTTAAATTCAGATTCAGTTCATTTTCAGGCACAAAGCCTTCACAGCTGGTGCTGAGCTTCTCATCAAGAGATGTGTCGGCTGCCACACTGGATGCTAAGACCAGTAAGGTCCCAGGGAAGGCCATCGGCTCCATCCACTATGAAGCCCCTGTCAGTGTTTCTCCTAATGACTTTAGCATCCATTGATTATTGTTGCCTAGAAACATTATTTCCCAGAAGCTATTAAATGTCAATTTTCTGATTCTAACGTTTCATCCTTATTTTCTAGCTGGACTGTTGTCTTTCCTTCAACTCTGAGATACAGATTGCGCAGAAACGGAAGGTCAGTGTTGGGATATTTATAGTTACTGTCTTTCATGGCCTTGCCTTGTCGTCCCGGCACCCTCTGATGATGACCAATGAGGTTATTATGTAAGACAGTTTCAAAATATCATCATGAGCTCAGGTGTCCATGCTTCAGTGCCCTGTGGTCATCACTCCTATTGTTCAGGGAAAACCATCTTTGAGTGATGACTGTACCTGGGCCTTAATTTGTACTGTGGGACTTGTGCTAGGAATAAAATGTTCTACTTTTCTTCTGAATGCTCCTAACACCTTTAAACTCTTGTCATCTACCACAATGAATTCCAAGGGAATTCTTTAGCAAAATGGGTGAGACACAGGCAGCTTAAACCCAGACTCTGATCAAAATATCAAGATTCCTTTGTACTCTGGAGTCTGCTTCTGGCAGCTAACACAGCAGGCCTTTGGCACTTCTGCTTATTTCACTCTCATCATGGCAGATTTTCCTAACAGACCCCAGACCCTGAAGGCCTCAGGTACGGATTCTGAGGAAATCCAATCCTTGTGAGGACTAGGACTGAAGAAGACAAGGGTTAAGTCTTCATGTTGAAGGGATGTTGAACATCATGTCACATCAAGGTCTGTGAGTTCTTGCTGTTAAAAGCTGGGAAAGGGGATCATCTCCCAGGATGAGAGAAGGAACAGTCTATCTGCACTTGTTATGTAAATGTGGCTCCACACAGAGAGCAGGCCATCAGAGAGAAAATGGAATTCCCTCCAAATGAGTGCGTTTCTGTCAGAACCACTTGACCTAGCTGCTGGAGATCACAAAGAGGTCTGGATTTTAGCCCTTCAGCCTGAGGGCTGGTGTCTGAGGACACAGACAGACAGGAGGTGGAGGAGTGAGGGGGAGCACATCGGTCCCTTTATTGTGGGATTAATTATATTGCCAGAATTCAACTCATTTTGATGCCACTAAACACTAGGTTTCCCCTCAATTATTCCTTATGAAATCTATTTTGATAAGTGGCCCAGATCAAACATTTTGCTAGCAGTGGCTTTAAATGTCTGGAGTTTCTTAAGCGGGACAGCTTAGCAAGGACAGAGCAGTCTTCAGTATCTCCCCAAGCCTCTTCCCCATTGCTGCATGGGACATCAGTGGGAAAGGGAACTGACGTGAGCGGGAAGCTCATGCTGTCTGCTCGGCAGTCATTTGTCTGTGACCCAAGATTCTACTGTCCTCTGCCCAACATCCATAAAATTGCAGCAGGCTAACCTATTACCTTGCAGGGAGGACAAAATCTCAGCCACTCTACAATTCTTGAAAGTTCCAATGGTAAGGTTGGAATGCTGATGGACTTGGTTTTTTAGAAGACCAAGGACAAAGACCTTCCACAGACTGCATTAGGTGAAATGAGAGCCAGTACTCTGGGGCATTTGCCGTGTCAGGGATGTGACACTTCTGCCTATGTAGTGAATTGAGAGACTCCATTGTCCCTGTTACTGAAATGGAGCATTCTGAGGTAAGGTTAAAACAAGAAGCCCCATAGTGTCATCGGTTGTTCACTCCCCCACACAATGGGCAGGGGTGTGTGGGTATAAGGGCCAAGAGACCCCAAAACTGAATCAAGGTTATGAGTGAATAAAAAACAAACAAACAACAACAACAACAAAAACAAAAACAAAAACAAGTTTGGTCCAGTCCCAAGCATTTCCAGACACTGACAGTCAATGAGCCTTGCCTACTGACGTAGGGCCAATCTCCCCACCCATACTGAGTTCTCTCTCCCCCCATCCTACATGTTAGTCAGTTTAAGGAAAAAGCTAAGTATGCCCTGAACTTTGAGTGGAGGAAGGCCAACAATTCAGTTGGATCCATGCATGCACACCAGCATTTTACTAAGCCTTGTGCAGAAAGAGGTGTCTGGAAAGGCTTTTGTCAAAGTCACAGTGTAATCCATGGATGAGGTCCTTGCTGCTGAGTCAATGTATTGTTTTAAGTATCCACAGTTGAATGCACAATAGGAATTGTTTTGTTATGTGCTTGTATTTCCTCATCCTGGGGGAGTTTACTGTGATTAAAGAAAAGCAACAAATGAAAGCGTAGTGGGACAAACAGCACTGCCGTTGGCCACTGCCTAGCGGGTGGATTAAGGTTTAGTCTGAGAGCCTATACCCTCTAATTCCCAAAGCTTTGCCATATAGACATTCGGTTGGCTGCCATGTTGAATATAAGTCTCAATGGCCCTGAGAGCATGTTATCATGCCTTTGCTGGGAAGCGTGGCTGACAATTCAGGGCTCTGTGAACCAAGTATAGTTTCTTAAGTCTGAGTGGACTCAGGATATTTCATCTATCTGATAGTCCAAAGAAAAGTGATATCTATAGCTCATCTCTTCAAAGGAGCCATAATGCCTTGGACTTTTAGGACACTGGAGACTGAACAAGCTTCTGATTTTTTGTTAACTTAGCTTCTGACAAGAGAGGGTAGTTTCCACTTGGAAGTGCCATTGGAGTTTAGAACTCATAGTATCTCTGATATGCCTACTCAATGGAGCCTTTCTGGAAAGCAGCTCTTGGCTTGTTACTGAATTCTTGTTGAAAGCTGAAACCTAGATCCATAGAGGCCTTATGACTCTCAGTCTTGAGAGTTCCATTTTGAGTTGAGCCAATTAGAACTCAAAGACTAATAAAGTAGGAGGGAATTCCAGATTCTTCCTTAGACATGGATATGGTATATTCAGCCATGAGGCTGCCCTGACTTGTTGGTGTCTTAGCTTTTCATGGGAAAGTAGCTATAATTCCTCTGGGGAAACTACCCCCCCACCCCCCACACACACACCTGAAACACATTCAAGGCCTATGGCAGTCTCCATTAACTTTGCCTGGATTTGGCCCTGTGACCTTTGCTTCCAGTGAAACCCAGCAGTGTCCACCAGGCTGATGCAGCTGTTCGGCCTCCAAGCTAGCCCTGTAGAGTCTAGAGTGAGTGTGCTCTCCGCCCTCTCCGGACAGAATTCAGACTTGTGGGCTGCTGCCAAAGGCCTGTTTCATCACTTGGAAAAGAACAAACAGGCAGATCAAAGATGCCCCTAAACCTTGGCACAAATCATGCTTCCTGATCTGACAGTCTCAGGTGATCTCTCAGATACCAATGACGAAGGCTAGGTCTCAGGCAGACTGGAAGCAAGCTGTTGATGGAACCTGTTTTGAGAGGCTGCAGCTGCATACCAGACTGCAAATTCTTGCCCAGACTGACCCATTTCTCTCATTGTCCTGCATGTCTACCTTTCTCCTGTCTGGAAGATAGACTTCATGAACTCTTTGACGCCCCCTGAGGCTATCAGTGCTATCTTACTACTGTTAAATACCTCTTTGGGTCACAGATAATCTTGGACTACACCAAAGAAAGGGGAGGTTAGGGACAATAAAACTTGTTGTTGTCCCTACCTTTATTGGTATATATATGTGAGTAGGGAAGAACTGGACAAAAGGCGAGCTTAGAGCTGCTGGCGTGGGACACCAGGCTCTGCAGAAGTGAAGGGAGAGCCACAAACCAAAATATGTGTAGGAATGCTTTAGACTTTAGAAAGTGAGAGGTAAGGAGGGACACTGATGACCTCTGTCTTTCCGAATTTGCCTGGAGTCTTGCCACAGGAGGAGAACATGCGGCATGTTCTCTAAACTATCATAAGAAAGATGCCTGCTGGGTCAGCCATCCTCAGCTAGAGAGTTGTGTTAGTTACTGTTTTGTTGCTGTGACTCAATACCTGACATCCACAACTTAGGGAGGAAAGATTTATTGTAGCTTACAGTTTCAGAAGGTCACAGTCCCTTCATGAGTAGGTGGCTAGAAAAATAGTGAAATCACATGGTGGGGTCACAGCTAGAGCTAGAACTGCGTGGGAGACAGGCCACATTCTCAGCGATCTGCCACACTCTCAGTAATCTACCCATCCCAGGCCCCCTCCTCCAACAGCACATGTAATTCATAGTTAATCCTGGGGGACGTTCCGGGTCTAAACCATAACACCTTCCAAATAGAGAGAATGAGAAACTTCAAGGTTTACTAGCTCGTTAGTTGGGTGGTCATGGGAGCCTGCAATGCACAGAACTGGTCACTAGAGGGCGCCAGGGCACCAGGGTGCCCAGGCAAAGTGTCACCTTTTTCTCCCCTCCACCGCAACCGTTCCTGGCTCTGTCCACTGGAGGAACAGCTCTTTCTAGGGCAGTTGAGAAAAGTACGAGCCAGAAGCACCGGTGAGCCAGGCTAAACCATCCCTGGTGCTCCCCAAACAAAAACTCTGAAAATAGATGTAAAACTTATAGTTCAGTTATTAGTAAACTGAACAAAGAAACAGATGTATTCAAAATAGCAGGAACACTTTAGATAGCGTTTCCTGTGCATCAGAAATTGTTCTAAGGGCTAAAGGAATGGCTCAGTGCTTAAAGTACTTGCCTAGCAAGCACGAAGTCAAGCGCTAAATACCCAAATTGGATGCCCCAGCACTACATAAGCTGGGCATGGTGGTGCATGCCTGTAATCCTAGCACTCAGGAGGCTAAGACAGGAGGATTGCCAAGTCCAAGGCCAACCTGGGCTCCATAGTGAGTTCAGGACCAGCCTGGGCTACAGAATCAGACTCTGTCTCAAATAAATAAATGAATAAATAAATAAATAAAACTGTTCTAAGACAGGAGGAAGATCGGTTTTCTAATCCAAGCTTGTCTGACCTGCAGCTTTGGGCTGGTCATCTTTGAATGTGGCCCAACACAAATTGACAAACTTTCTTAAAGCACAAGGTCTTTTTACAATTTATTTATTTATTTATTTATTTATTTTTATTTTTTGTAACTTGGTTGTGTGGTTCTCAGGCAAGAACTTTGTAGACCAGACATGTCCTACCTGTGACCATTGGGCCACATACGGGCACTAGAAGCAACAATATTATTTGATTTTTAATATTATTTTTCACAACATGATTATCTGGTGCCATCAGGGGCACCAGTGACAACAGCATGCCGTGGGGTGGGTGGAGGGAAGGGCACACATCTCAGTGCTAACTCTGCCTCTTGTGCCTCACACACACACAGTCAATTGAATGGAGACCACGTGTATCAGACATTGCATGTGTTTGTGTTATTTGGTGAGTAAAACCCAGGGGTTATTAGTAACAATGACTCAACCTTCTTCCACATGTGTATAACTGTGGAGATAGCTGTTTATTGTTATTAAGCAGACATGTATGTTTTCTTGTTTATTTATGTAACTTAGCCATGCATTATTTTGTAAAGTATTTTAATAAGTTAACATAGCTTTTTTTTTTTTTTTAGCAACTGTGGTACAGGAAGTACTCTTATATATTCTGTTTGTGGCCAAGACAATTTCCCTTCCTTCAGTGTGACCCAGGCAGGCCACGGATACCCTTGTTCTAATCTTTCCTGGGCAGGACACAGGTGCCAACTGAGAAGCAAACACTAAAAAATGCTTGTGTCATGCTGAATGCAATTTCAGATGAACACGACAAACTTGTGGATGCCATGGTGCCTACTTAAGTCCTAGAAGGGGAGCGTATACAAAGAGGATGGGCAAAGAGTGTTATTTTAGACTGGGGTGGCCCAGGCGTCATAAGACCCTCAGGCAGACACTTGGGCAATGTCAGCAAAGACAAGGGTCCAGCAATAGAATTGTTCATGAGTGTCTGAGGAAAATTGTGTACATGACTACTTTGGGGTTAGCAGAAACATGGGAAAAATCAAGATATAATTGTTTCCTTTCGCTGGTGTTTTGCTTTTTTATTTTAGCTTCAATTGCTTGTGGTCTATTGCAGTTTAAGTTATCACATGGAACATTCCATAAATAAACAACTCATGAGTTTCAAATAACTTATCACAGTAATTGTTATAATTATTCAGTTTTATTAGTTACTGTTGTTGATCTTTACTGTATCTAATTTATAACTTAAATTTCATTATAGGTGTGTGCATATAGGAAAAACACAGGGTTTGATACTATAGGTGGTTTCAGGCATGCACTGGGGAGCGGGTTTTGTAATGCAACACCTGCAGGTAAAAGGGGACTACTGTCCTTGTGTTGTGTTAGGATGTGGGACTCTTGGCAGTTGAGTTTGTCGTTCTCGGTGCTGCTGATCAGGTCTGGCGAGCAGAGCCAGGTTCTCTGGTACAACCTGGGGCACCATTTCTTTATTTACTGAGTGTTTAGCCAACAATTGTCTGTTATTCTCATAATCCACCATGAACTTTTGGAAACACATGGAACAATGTTTCTGAAAGGCTAATTTTTTCAAGAACAATAACTGGCATTTTGATGGGCATATCTCCAGGGAAAACCAGGTTTGATTAAAGTTCTGTCTTAGGATAAAAAGAGTCAAATGATAAGTCCACTAAGCCAAATAGAGAGATTTGGAGTTTTCACCATTGTCCTGGAAACCACACACGATAACCTCAGGGTGTCCAGGTTTGATATTTACTCTGAAAGCTTATTTGACATTCATTTGATTTTCTCATACCCAGACTAAGTTTATTCATGCTGTTTAAAGGGAAAACAGTGACAAAACTGCTTAAAAATAGCTCCTTAAAATACAGTCCTACCATTTAATGTTCATTTATTCAAGACCTTTCAAGGAGCTCAATGGGGAAATGTAGCACATATAGCTACAATTAATAATGATTAGTAGTAAAGGCAAAAAAGGTTCAATAAACTTTTTCTCTGAAGGACTTGATAGTAAATAATGTAGTCTTTGCAAGTTAAAGGCAAAATGAAGAGTATTAAGTAGGTATTTGTACAACAGTATAAATCTTGAGTCTACCAGGATGTCTCCATGTGAGAGTCAAACCAATCCCAGGGTGTTGAGGATCTCTCTCTCTCTCTCTCTCTCTCTCTCTCTCTCTCTCTCTCTCTCTCTCTCTCTCTCTCCTCTCTTTCTATCTCTCTCTTTGCAATTTTGGAGGTTGAACCCAGGATCCACGTACTGCATACAGCCCCAGCCCTATTTTATTTTTTTTAAAAAGGTAAAATTTGACACAAGCACTCACTGAAACACTAAGTTGACCAAACTGGGCTCAAACTTGTGATCCTTCTGTCTCAGCCCTCTGAGTGTTGTGAGCAGGCATGTACTACTGCTCTGGTTGTTTGATTTTGTTTTTTTTTTTTGTTTTGTTTTTCTTTCCAAATTAGTGATGGTGTCACTTTTGCACCCTGGGCAGTCAACTTCTTTCCTGGACTGTAGATAAGGGAGAAGAGCTGTCCTTAAAATCATCTTGCCTAGGCCCCAGCTTATCACAGGTGTGCAACTGCAGCCCAGCCTTAAGGACATGGGTTTCCAGCCCTGTGTGGTTGGCTCAGATCTGTCCTTGGATCCCAGAGGACAATCCTGCTCTTTTTTATTCTCATCATTCCTAGCAGGGCTTTTTTATTTCTTTACAAAGAAATTGTTCTGTTTCTATCTGCAGACATCTTTTTCCTTTCGTGTGTTCGTAGTGTCTCATGTTTCTTTCACACAAAAATGCTTCGAGTTGAGGGCAAGACATCACTGTGAGCTCAAGCTGCTTTCTTGATCTGGGAATGGCCAGGTGTCATTCTGTGCCTTTCTCTGGGCTGTGGTTTCCCAGCATATGGCACTGCCCAGCCCGTTCTCATCACCTAGGTGACCATTGATTGTTATTGTTACTAATTCTCTAAGAATTACCCAACATAGGAAAAACTGGACATTCACATGCAGAAGAATGAATCTGGCCACATAACTATCACCATGCACCAAAATCAAATCGAAGTGGATCAAAGACCTAGACATTAAAAGCTAAACACCAAATCTCCTAGAAGACAAATTAAGCAAATATCTAAAAGACATAGGGGTAGGCAAAGACTTCATTGACAAGACATCAAGAGTAAAATAAATTATCCCCATTATTAACAAATGGGATCTTGTCAAATTAAAAAGCTTCTGCAAGGCAAAGGAAACTATCAACAATGTAAAAAGAGAACCAACGGACTGGGAAAAAATATTCACCACCAACATCTCAGATAGGAAGCTCATAACTAGAATATACAGGGAGCTGAAGAAAAGTAAGCCAACCAAAATAAAGGATCCTATTGAAAAGTGGGCAAATGAAATGAAGACGCAGTTCACTCATGAAGAAATTCAAATGGCCAATAGATACACGAAAAGATGCTCAACATTCCTAGCCATAAGAGAAATGCAAATCAAAACAATGCTAAGATACCATCTCACTACAGAGAGAATGGCCTATATCAACAAGTCAGTGCTGGCAAGGCTGTGGGAGAAAGGAACCCTCCTGCACTGCTGGTGGGAATGTAAATTCATACAACCACTCTGGAAAGCAGTATGGAGAGCTCTCAAAAGTCTAGAAATAAATATCTCCTTTGATCCAGCGCCACCCTTCCTGGGAATATATTCAAAAGAGGCCAAAACAACACACAACAGAGATATTTGTATACCCATGTTCATAGCAGCACAACTAACAATAGCTAAAATATGGAAATCACCAAAATACCCATGAACAGACCAATGGATACACAAACTGTGGTATTTATACACAATGGAATACTATGCATCTATAAAGTCCAACAGCTAGGAGGCTTTTGCAGGCAAATGGAAGAAACTAGAGAACATCATGCTTAGTGAAGTGAGTCAGAAGCAGAAGGTGAAACATCGAATGGTATCTCAGATATGAGAGACACAGATCACAACTCTTATGGAACTTAAAATGAAAAACAAAGTGAAACGGGGGGTAGGAAGAGGAAGGTAGGGGGAGGGACAAAAGGAGATTGGGAAAGTCTTTGTCATCTTGACAAGATAGTATGTGCACAAAATGTTCAACTTCATTTTAAACCTTAAATCTTGCACTAATACATATCAATAAAATGGGGGGTGGGGTGGGAGAAAGAATTACCAGCATAGGCTAGGCTGGGCATCTGTTTCTATGCCCATTAACATTAAAATAGGAGAAGCCAGATACAGTTGTGTGCATCAGTGATCTCAGCCACTCAGGAGGCTGAAGTAGGAGGATTGCTTGAGTCCAAGAGTTCAAGGCCAGCCCAAGAAACATAGTAATACCTTGCCTCAGGTATTAAAAAAAAAAGAGAGAGAGAGAGTAAAAGAAAGGAGAGGTAATGAGATCCTCACAGGACTGTTCATCTTTCTACATAATCTTTTGCCATATTTCAGCAAACCAGAGCAGATGTTTGGTTTAGGAGTTAAGAAGCCTGAGTCTACTTTAGTCTTTGAATCTGGGAACAGAGAAATACATGGTCAGCTTCAAATGCCTAGATCACCTTCTCCCTTTCATCTTCATGCCCATGACTGAGTCATTATTTTTGTGTGAGGCGTGCCCTGAACCATGCCGAGCTGGCACCATTTAGCTCTCAGTGCCCCATCGACAACATACCAAGGTGGGTGAACTGTGGAGCAGGTCTTACATTCATACACCACATATAATGACCTTATTAGGTCACTAAAGAATAAGCAGATCAAGAGATAAGAAAATGGGACACAATGGAGTCCCACTCTACCAGAGAGAAGGATATACTTGAGCCACCTGTAGGAAAACAAATGACCATTATGCTAAGTGAAATAAATCAGACACAGAAAGTCAAACATCATATGATTTTTTATATGACAAAGACCACATATAAATTATTTAATACACTAACATGTAGTGCTGATAGGAAACAGAGAAATGAACTTGGTGGAGATGGGAAGAGCCCCTGGGAACAGGGAGACACAAGAGGCAGGGGAAGGAAGGAAAAGGAAACACGAGCGTGTCGTGATGGGCACGTTAACCACGCTGGAGCAAATGCAGTGGTCATGCATTACAAATACATACTAATAAAATAAAAAAACTTAATAAGGAATAGGCAGAGCAAGAGGCGTGCAGGACTCGTGAGGACTTGAGACAACGGACAGAGGATTACCGAAGAGCAGGAACAATCCTGGACCACAGAGTGGATTCGGGTCATCAGAGGACGATTGTGGGTGCAGCACCAGGAAGTTTCCTCACTCACTCACTGTCAGCCCCACGTTCTCACGGATGTAAACACAAACCACATGATTGCAAGATTCATCATTTATTAATAGGTTGAGGAAGACCTTATTCCTGTACTGTTGCCCAAAGTATGTCGAACAGAGACATTTAGAGAGAATCTTCGATTTTGGGGGAATTGAATAGTCTTCTTGGGCAGTGAGGAGAGATGGTGGAGATGCAGGGGAAACACTGCTCTGTGAGAGACGATGGTCATCAGGTCACAGAACTTGCGATAAGATGGCCCGGAGATGAGGAAGCGGTGGTGCTGGAACCCAGGGGAGGAAGTGTGCACTGGACACTGAATAAACACAGGAGAAGGAACAACGAAATGCAGTGCGCATCGGTGGGACTGAATTGAGAACAAGGAGAAACTCTACTACAGGGAAAAGGGGAAAAACATCTCATTGTACCTTCTAATTTATGTTATTTACTAGAATAGAGGGAGGAAAGACATCGCGTAAATCACTCTTTTCTATTGCTGATATCCTCTTAACTTTCCCTGTGTGGAATCTATGAAAAAGGGAAACAATGAAGCTCCGAGACTCATTTTTGATGTTATTTTTTTAAGCATAAGCAGTTTGGACAGATTGAAGAACAGTGACAAGAGCCTTAGCTCCTGTTATTAAATGCTTATTCTACGCAAGATACTAGATTTTCACAAAATACTGACTGGGAATGAGAAGGCATTATGGGAGGAGTTCAGAGGAAGAATATTTTTCATTATGTGTTGAAGCAGGGGATATTCCCAGACTTTAAAGATGGCCCCCAATCAAAGCTTCACATTCATTTTACTTATCTATATTCATATTTGAATTTCATATGTCCTACTATTCTCTTGCCATTGCAGACTGTCTTAATGATTTTAATACATCATCAATCACTGAGGCCTTCTCACCTGTGTTACACTTACACAGAAACTCTAAGGTATACATCATTGTTTTATTTTAATTGCTTAGATCATTTGCTTTAAAAACTCATGGATTTAAGATCCACTACTCCAACTCCACATTTCAAGTTCTCCCCACAAGTTTCCATACCAAATTATTTTTGCTGTGATCTTTGGGCAAAAAAAAAAAAAAACCCACAAAAAACAAAAAAACTATCGCAGTACATTTGGAAGGCACTGGCCTATGGTCCTCTCCCTCTCCACCTTTCCAAAAATCACCAACCTGGAAGCCTAGACCACCTTCCTATTCATCTCGGGCCTCAAGGCAGCGATCTGCAGAGACAACAGAACACAGTCAGATGCCAGCCCCGGTTTATTTTCCCTGAGAGGAACCAGAGGATTCTCCAGGTTGTGGCAAAGGGGCTGATTACCTTCCCTTGTATTACCTTCCCTCTGTACCATGAAGCTCAGGGAGAGAAAAATCAGACAGCTGAACTTACCAACATTGGTCAGGTCCAATATGTTCTCCTTAGCAATTCCATATTTTTGACAAATTTCCACAAACTTTTCCTTGAGTTCTGGACTTACATCTGGTTCTCGGCCTATAGGAAGAATGACAGTAACTGCTGTGCCTTGTGTATTGGTTGTTGACATGAATGAGGGAACAAGGGCTCCAGAAGAGAGAGGGGGAAAGATGGCTAACTACAACTGGCTGCTCAGACAAAAGTTTTGAGTATAGACTATAACCTGTCTCCAATAAGACATCAGGGGAATATCGATGGGAGATTTCATAATTTTCCCATTACCAAAGGGTAAGCATCTATCTTCCATGAGGAACAGATGGTCCAGGACAGGATTGGAAAGAACATTTTGCAGGTGAGGTTCCTCTCGGCCCCTCTCTCCCCACCACAAAGTGAGCATCGGCAGGAAAATACTCTACCATAGAGCTCCATCAGTAGCAATGTTTTCCCATTGTTGACATTCTTGAGATGAAAAACCAGATAGGTCGTATAGTCTGTTTCAACTACATGAAATGTATTGTATCCATCATCTGTGGAGAAAAGAAAATGCAGCTCAGCTCTTCTTCAGTCTTTGGGAATCAATGGAAACCCTTTACCTGTTATGTCCCACAAAGCACATTTAAAAGCACCTTCTGGAAGAGCCAGAGAGTGAAGATGTGTAAAGCTTTCCAGGTGCATCTCTCCAGACTTTGTGAGTGACGTTTAAGAAAAGAAATCCCGGTAGATGGAGCGCTCAAGAACAGCCAAAGATCCTAGCAGCAACTCGCCCTCCATTGCCTTCTCTAAGACCTGCCTCCTTCCCACTGGCTCTGGCAGCGATGTGTCCCTGCTGTCCAGGTAAGCTTGCCGATGCTATGGATCCGTGCTGCATGCTGAAGCCATGAGTGCCAGGCATACTCACACAGATGCAAAGCCACTCACCCTATTTGCTTTTCTTCCTGTGTCAACTGTCTTTTGTTGCAGGAGGTACATGAGATCAAAATACCCTTTGTCCGATGGTGCTGTGTGCTGGGCACTTTCATTGTGGGCAAGTTTCTCCTAACTTTAGAATGTTGGCTACTAAATGAGCCCCATGATAGTATCCCAAAGAACACTGATCAGGAATTGACCCAAATCCTGAAGACACTGAGGTTGAATAAGTCCTTCCCAGTTGGGAATATAATTCAGAAACACTTTTGGGGGGTAAACTTACAGTGAACAGCATAAACACCATGCTTCTCTGTCTTGTCAGCAACCAAAAATACTTCTTTGCACTTTCCATCCACACTGTAAAACAGGAAGCTTTGATGGCCAAGAGGCAGCACAGGGGGGGCTGACTGGCCTTCTCTCCACCCGTAACCTCAGGGTTTTGCTCCTCTTAGCTTTTGGACAGCTTTTTGTCTAATTAACCAATAGCTTTTATTTATGATTATTTTATTGAAGTTGACACTTTTAAGAATGACTTAAATGACTGCTTCCCCTGATTATTACTTGCTTCACAAGTGTTTCTGCTGTTACTGTTACTACTACAGCCATTTGTCTAGATTGCTAGCTAAGCGTTCACCATTTGCCACCTGCTGGAATACGTGTTTTACAAACATTACCTAACTTGGTCTTCAACAACATGGGAAAATGAAAGAAAGCTGTGAGTTTTCTTTGTCGACAACTAGGAAGAGACTTGTAGGAAAGAGATGCGATTTGGAGTTGTTGATTCCAAACCCTAAGCTCTTAACCTGTGCTGTTGTCAAGCTAATTATAATTCTGCTATCCCTCTACACTCTGCTTCCCCAGCTCCCAAGAATTTATTTCGGTAACCAAGTTTTGTCTCTGAATCTTGAAACATTTCAGGTACTTCAAACCCTGGCTCAGTGCCAAACAAGGGACTTTGATTTTGGATTTAGGCTCAGAATATATGTGTACACATGCACATGCCACTGTGCGCACAAGTTTGTATGTGCATGCCTGTGTGTGTGCGTGCACATGTGTGTATATACAGGTTCAAGATCTTACCCAGGTTCTCATTTCCCATTTCTCAACTAAACAGGCAACACTTACATGGTATGGAGCTTAAAGGCTAAGGAAGAATTTTCCAGGGCGTGAATGTATTCCACAAAAACCCTCATGCTACCTTCTTCTTCTATTTTTTCCTTTTGGTCAGAGGCCAAACCAACTGAATACCACTTTCCTGAAATCTGTAACAAGTAAGTGAAATGATCAGGTGAGAAAACAGGAGAGAGAATAGCACACTGAGGTTTATTCCTTGAACTCTGACCTGTGGGCCAGAACTTACAGCAGTGATGTGAAAATGAAATCAGAGCTCAGGTCAATTGGTACAACACCAAGGACACTTCCCACTGACCAAGCATTGTCATATTTTAACACAGTGCAGTTTCTCTCAGCTTGAAGTCTGAAACCACTCATTTTGACTAATAGGTTAAATAATCCCTGCCTCCCCACCCCAGTAGGACCCACCTGCCTCGAAGCCACCCCTCAAGTCGAAATTTTTCTGCTCCATGATTCTACCTTTGACGGATCAGCATTCCTTCCCACAGTGCCGTCTCTTCTTTCCTGGTGGGCGCAGACTAAGGTCAGCTCCAGACACAGAAGCCACAGCTTCATCTTGGGAGGGATCACACTCTCTCTCTCACCACCACCACCAGGAGCGAGTCCGTCCCTGACAGTGGCACCCTCCCCAGCTCCTCTAGTTTTATATTTATTTTGGGTCTATTTTTATTTTTTTTTTGGGGGGGGTCATAAATCACCTCCACCTTTCCTTCTCTCCTTCTGTGAAATAGTCTTTCATTTACGGGTGTGAGACCAAGTATTGTTCTCACCCTTTTGAAACTTGATGAGCTTACTCTTTTTGAGATTTATTGAGTGACCTTACATTTCTCAAAGTACATCCATAAGATAAACAGTGAGTGCTGTAAAGAGCTGCCAATGTGGAACCCAACTTAATTGTGAATCTGGTTTGGAGTCAGAAAGCCAATTATGTGTGGCAGTAATGGGTATAAGTAAGAAGTGAAACACATAGACAATCTGTTCCACCACTTACACTGGGTGTAGCATTAGCTGAGTCATTCTATTTTTATAGACCTCCGAAACAAAGAACTCTCTCTACCAAAGATGCTATGTAGGACCTACCACAATGTATTAAAATAGATTTAAATAAAATTACGTCTTTAAAGTATGATGTCTGATATTTAGTATATTTTAATTTCTTTTTCTTACTCTCTGAAACCAACCACTAAAGCCTTCCTTCACTTCCGGTCAAGATGGTGGCCAAGTAACAGAGCTGCACAATTTCTCTTCCTGGAATCACTTAAAAAAAAGTCAAGAATATACTCAAAAATCACCTGTTCAATATATGTAGGACAGGAAGGAGTCCACCAACAACTGAAAGAAGACCAGGAGAAGATCAGAAATCCCAAAGAAACATTGGAAGTGCCGGGGGTTGCGGGGGCAGGTGGGAACAGCAGCCCAGGAAGCCGTCCCAGGTCAACTGCGAACAGCTGGGAGCTGCCAGCATCTGCAGACAGAGAAAAGCCGGCTTGGAGTCTGGAACCTCTGACTGAACTAGGAGAGGAAGGAGCACCCCAACGACTGAAATAAGGCCACACGAAGGTCAGAAATCCTGAAGATATATCAGAGATGAAGAAAAAAGAGCAGCTGGTTGAGGGCAGCCCTGAGCTGCTGGCATCCCGAGACAGAGGGAAGCATGGAGACCAGCACCCCAGACTGAGGTAAGCCTGGATCCAGGAGAAGTGGGAACTGACAGCAGCTGGTAGTCCCAGCCTCCAAACAAACAAGCCTGTGGTTAGTGCACGCTACAAACCCACTGAGAGCTTCCCCTAGAAAAGGCCTCCTGGAGCCTATATCAGAAGCAACGCTCGGCAGCCATTAATAGGCAACAACGTAAGCAGCAGGAGCCATTTTTTAAAAAAGAGCCTGAGACTAAATTGAATAAAGGAAGCTCAGAAGAGTGCATCAGAGTTTTGGGGGTCACTCTTTAACAGTGCCTAGGAAAAAACTGGCACAAGAAACAGTTGTGGAAAGGAGAAAAAGGCCAGTGACCTCCTGAACAGCTGGGTGTAGTGGGAGAGCCTCCTGGGGTGAAGAGCCCCGCCCTCAGGAGATGGAAACCAGGACAGGCAGGAGAGCTTTGCTGAGGGGTTTGGGGGTAATCATGACACCTCAGAGGCCATCAGACTGTTACTTCTTCCCTCACTGCCTACTCCCAGCATAAAACTTAGAGTAATTTAGGCTCCCACCACACACCTTCATACTCATTCAAAGAAACCTCTCAGCTAGGCCTTTCAAGTGAAGGCCCTCAACAAGAGAAATATGGGAAGAAAACAAGGAAACACGACACCCACAGACATGCTTGAGAACCCAGAAACTAATGCTATAAACCCTGAAATAGTGGAACTCACAGGGAAGGAAGTCAAAAAGCAAATAAATGAGTTGAACAACCAGCTCAAACAAGATATTCTCAAAGAAATGTAAGCAATAATCAGTGGTCTTAAAGAGACCACTAAACAACTAGTGGTCCTAATGGAGACACAGCTTACTGAGAAGAAAGAAGCCACAGATAAAAATTTGGCTGAAGTAAACAAGGAAAGGCAAGATATGAAGGAATATTTTAATAGAGAAGTGGAAATTTTGAAAAGAAATCTAGATAAAATTCAGGATACAAAACAATATACGTAATAGCAGGGGAAGACGAATTGAATATTGTGAGGACAGGATTTCAGACCTTGAAGACAAGGCTGAGGAAACAAATGCTATAATTAGGCATGACTCCAAAATTAGAAATGAGAAAAGTAGCTGGATACAACAGCTGATGGATGATTCAAAGAGAACCAATCTCAGAATTATGGGTGTGGGAGAAAGAAAAGAGCGGAAGACGGCACCAAAGGTATAAAGAATTTATTCACTGAAATCAGACAAGAAAATTTCCCTAATCTAGGAAAGAAAATTAACTTTCAGGTACAAGAAGGTTATGTTATAGAACATCAAGTAACCTCAATCAGCAATGAGACTCACCATGACACATCATAATCAAAACCTCAGAAACACAACGTAAAGGGAGAATATTAAAAAGAAGCAAGATAAAAACAGATGTTATTCTACTAAGACAAACCCACTCAAATCACTATATGTCTCTCATTGCAAACTTTAAAGGCCAGGAGAGCCTGGAGCGAAATATTTCAAGCTTTTAAAGACAGCAAGTGTCAACCCAGGTTGGTGTACCCAGTAAAATTATCCCTGAAAATTGAAGAGGAAGTAAACATTTTCCATGACCAAGAATTCCTAAAGAAATTTGTGACCGCTAGCCCAGCATTGCAGAAAATACTTGAAGGAATCTCAGAGAGAGTCAGAGAGACAAGTAGCACCAAAGAACAGGGAGGGGGAAAAAAACATAGCAAAAAAAAAAAAATTGGTTTAATTTAATTGATGTCCTTGTAAAACAGTACCAGCTGTTTCACAAGATCTGTGAGATTTCCCCACATAATTATTATTTGTAATAGTATATTAGTTTACAAAACATAATAATTCAACATGGGGAACTGGTATAAACATGGTATTCAACATAGGGAATTGGTATAAAAAATTTTTAAACGATGTGTGCATAAATTTATAGATGGATAGGTAGATAAAATGATAAGCCAAATCTTGCAAAATGTTAGTAAGTAGTGAAATGTGAGTAAGTAATTTATGAAAGTTAAAAATTCGGAAATAACTAAGTATGCTGTTATATCTATTGCTTTAAGTGTAATATACTTATGTGATATGAATTTTAGTTCATTTAATGTGGCAATTCAATATAGATTTGTTTGTTTATCATAGCAATTCACTTATTCAGTCTTTGATGTAAGTTTATCCTAGGAAAACTGATTGATGTAATGATAACCTGAACATCTTTTGAATGTACAAACATTTACCTCTCAGTACTCAGCTAAGGCATTTGAAATTTAACTTCTCTCTTTTTCTTTCTCACATTTTCTAGCCTTATGAATTACATTGTTATTTTTCTTTTCTCATGTGGACTGGTGGGTGAGGCCATATTAAAGAATCTCAACAAAGATATAGTAAAAGAGAACTTTTGGCAAATATCCCAATAAGGGGATCTGCTGGACTCAAAGAAGAGGCATCAAGATTTGGCCACTGCAGCCCATTCTAGGGGTAGAAAGCTGAGCCAAAGAGTGGTGATTGAGTGAAATGAGTCAGATGCAGAAGATTAAATATGTTAAATAGTACATAGTTTCTCTGATTTGGGAAACCCAGAATACAGGCATTCTATAGAACCAAATGGGTGTGATAGTGGGAGTTAGGAGGACCAGGGGAGGGTGTGGGAGGGCCAAAAATGGGAAGGAATTGTAAAGTTGATGTGACATATATGTACACAAAACATTCAATTTCATTGTAAGCATATATATTAATAAAAATGGTGGGAGGAAAAAAGCCTTCCTTCTCTCCACAATAAATGAGCAAGTACTTGGACACTATTTAGAAGCCTGTAAGAGAAGGGAATTCCACGATATCATTCCTTCACTAAGGAGGCTTGAGTACAAAAGGAAAGATGCATCGTATACTTAATTTTACGAGTATATAAAATGCCCCAACTGAGTGGTACCAAGTCCAGACCCTGGTCAGAAAGGAGAGCTGCTGAGTGCCATAGGGCAGCGTGTGGAATGTGCTGCAGAGCACAGGCTGTGGGGCCACACAGACTTGGGCTTCATTCTCATGTCTGTCATTTTGAATCATTTGGACAGATTTTAACCTCTCTGAGTCTTATTTCCCCTGAATGAGAATAATTATACCTGTCATAGATTGCCATAGGGATTCAGTAGGATGATACATTAAAAACCCTCAGTGTAGTGTCTGATGTACCTTGAGCTGGTGAGGTCAGAGAATGTTTCCTGACAAAGCAACCCTGGGGTGGGTCTTGAAGGTTAGAGAGAGTATGCAGATGAGGAAGGCATGTGTTTACTGATATGATATAGAGTGGTAGGGTGGCAGAGCCTGCCAGGTGGATCCCATACCGAGAGACAATTGATTGAGGTAGAAGATAAAAGATTTCACTAGGGCCACAGGATGCTGGGGAATTGAAGTAAGGCTTCAGCCCGCTCAGAAGAGAGGGGCATCAGTATTTGAACGTAGGGTGGAGGGTGGAGCTAGGGAGTTGGAAAATGGAGGTGTTAAAAGGCTTTGTGGAAAGCTTTGAGGTTCAAAAAAAATTTTTTTTAGCCAAGCTAGCACCATGAGATATTGGCCTGTCTGCTAGCTGAGCCAGAGCCTTGGAAAGTTGCCTTGTTTCCCAGCCAAGCTGAACCTTGAGACAGCTGAAGCCTGGATTGCCAGCTAGACCTTTAGGGGGATTTCCAGACCAGCATTAACGTTTTAACACTAATATTACAACATTCCAAGGGTAAGGAATATTGTGAATTAAGATCTTGTGCTGTTAGTTATGCTGTTAAAAGTGTGGCTTGTTTCTGCCTAATGCTATGGACCCCCCAAAACAGGGAGGGGCTGGAAGAGGTGAGCATAAGGTAATGAATGTGCAAACTGTGGTTTTCTTTCAATAGGCTTATTTAGAAAGTCATCCCAGCCCCATATGCAATTCCCAGTTCTTGCTCAACAGATACTCAGCTACGGGTATTTTGAAGTCATGGATAGCTGTAGGTTTTCCTGGAACTGAGAAGGAAATACTGAGCTTGACAAATGGCAAAGTCTGTCTTTGTTTCACCATCTTTTGGTTTTCTCCAAGAATTAATGGCAGCCTGTGAGCCACCAGGTTTTCAAAATGAGCTCTCCTCTTCCTGGCCTCTGATGCTGCCTGGAGAATAGGCTACTCCTTCTGCGTACACCACCGCTCTCTCATCTCATGCCACTAGTGATGCTGCCCTCTTGCAGGGGCACAAGGTAACAGGATGCTTCTGTTTTATTCCTTATGAGAAAGTCAATTCCCTTATGGAGGTGGAGGCATTGTTGGGGCCCTCAGGGCCTGAGAGCCTCAGAATTGCTGACATCGGCCAAGTTCCTTTAAATCACGCGTCGTTTTGCTTGCTTACCGTTTGAACCGCGCGAAATTACAGGTGGTGCTTGTTTACTAAGTCATGTGTTGTTTTGACCGTTTGCATGTGTTGTTTTGACTGTTTGAAATTCCAGTGTTGCCTGTTTACTAACCGTTTGAAGTCACGTGTTGTTTTGCTTGTTTTCCGTTTGAAATTTGGATCAGGTGTGGAAACACATGACTGTTAACTAGTGGGAAGGCAAGGAGGGTATAAAAGGGAGGCTGTAGATAATAAAGTGTCTTTTGCAGTGTCCCTTGCCAGAGTCCGGTGTTCTTCAATCCACACTCCCCCTCTCGTGTTCTTGTTGACTGACTGAGCAGGATCGGTCAAGGCATCTTTCTTGTTCACTCTTATGTCAGCTTGGCGCCTGATACTTAGTGTTATGTTGGGAATGTTTGTCCACTAAGTCCTACTCTAAAAGCACTAGGGACTGTAGATACTAAAAAGAACCTTCTATAAAATTCACTTGTAAGTAGAAATACTGCTATTCATTAGGAATTCCTAACACATTACTCGGCCACAGGAGCCGAAGGAGAATGTAGGATTGGAATCTATGATCAGAAGGCTGTGTTTTGGATGACCTCACCTATTAGACCTGAGCTGATGGTTCTTCACTCTGGCTATTTCTTTCATTTCAAATCTACCACATTTTGGGGGATTGGTGTAAGCATTACCATAGCCTGCAAACACTGAGATGGCAAAGTCGCAGCTAAAAAGTCACCCAAGAATTGTGATGTAAACCACCTAGGGGCTTAGTGAGAAGAAATCAAAGCTGAGCTAATATTCAATCAGGAGAGGCACTTTGCTTTATAATAGGATTCCCTTTAATATTCTAGGATTGCATTTATGTATTTGTGGTAGGACTTTTGTATTAATGATCTGAAAATATTCTTACAATTTATAGATGATCAATAAACATTATTATAGTCAAAGAGACTATTGAGTTTTGTACTGAGGAGTGACATAGAGCAGGATGGATCTTCCCTCTAAAGAAGAGTAGAAGAAAAGGAGGAAGCAGAGGAGGAAGAGAAGGAAAAGAAAGAAAAAAGAAAGAAAAGAAAAAAAAGAAAGCATTGGTGTCAGTGCTTCGTAGATGATAGTGTAAGTACATGAAACTTTATAAAAGCCCATTTGACCACCCATCCATAAAGAAAACAGCTATTATATCATGCAAGATATCCAGGCACAGCATTTGTATTGTAAATTTGTTTGTGGTGTAGCAGTTTCCTTTAGACAATGCTACTATGATGATTTGAATTGCTTCAATTATCATTATCTAATGTGCACTCCATACTAGACTTCTGCCTGGCACTTTGAGGGCTAAATTGATTTTTAAAAATGAGAACTGTGTCCCCAAAGAACTCTGGGCCAATGTGGACTGAATGAAAGAGAGGTCTTACAAGAGAAAGTGTGATTTGGTCTATGCAAACACTGCCTATCTAATTCCTGGAACAGAGTCAGAAGAATCTTTCCCCTCCGTAGGAGCATAATTCACAAAGTAAGGGGGGAAAGCAAAGAAGCTGCCATGGACTCTCATCCTTTCATTTAGTAGAGAGGGAGACGTGATGTCTCTGAGAGATAAATGTCCTCTGTTTCTGGCAAGGAGAAGGGAGTGGGAATTGGACTACTCAGTCAGCCTGTGAGCCCCAGGAAATTGGACTAGGTCCTATTTGCCAAAGGAAGGATAAGTGAGTCTCAATCATTATAATAGTAGATGGTCCTCTTTTACCAACTAGTCTTCAGACCTGCTCTTCCATGGTCCAACCAAGTATGGCCCTATTGTCAAGAGTCAATCCAAAGTGGAATTTTGTTATGTATGCACATGTCAGAACATCATGTCACACATCATAAACACATACAAGTTTTTACTTTCCAAGTAAATTTTTTAAGTATTACAAAAAAAGAAAGAAAAAGAAGAAAGGAAGAAAGAAACAAAGAAAGAAAAAAGGTTGCCCTTGGGCTGAGCAGCCCAGACCACAAATCTCTCCCAACATTACATTATGACCATTACGAACTTGGTGACCTTTAATAAATATTAGCTGAACCAATGAAAAGTGGAAGGGAATTAAGAGCTGAAAGGGGATTAGGAATCAATCAGACAAACAGGAAAGAGACAAAGAGCCTCCCACAAAGAGGAAAGAGGACATGCACTAAGGCCAGGGTCAAACAAGAGGATACCAAGTTTGAGGAACTAAGGAAAGGCTGTATTGCTGGAATAAAGCAAACTCTAGGGTCATGATGTGAACCACGGATGAAAAGGTGGTGTATCCATTTGCTAGCACTGTCCTAACAGTCCCCAAATTGAGCGGCTCCAACAGTAGAAATTAATTCTTTCATAATTCTGGAAGCCAGGAGTCTGAGAGCAAGGTACTAGGGGTTTATCGTCTTCTGGGGTCTCTCTCCTTGACTTGCAGGTGCTGTCCTTTCCCTGTGTCCTCCCCTGGTCTTCCTCCTGTGCCTATCCACATCCTAATCCCTTGGGAACCCCATCTTACCATGACTGTACCTTTAATGTTCCTATCCCCCAAAACTCATTCTCAGGTACTGAGGGCTAAGACTTCAACATATGCATTTGTGGGGTCAGGGAGGAACATGATTTATCCCCAAACGGGGAAAAAAGACAGGTTGTACAAGCTCATGTTAAGGGCTTGGGGTTTTAATAAAAACAAAAAACAGTTTGTGAGACCCTGACTAGGCCTGAGACAAGTGAAGGTTAAAAAGAGGCTCAGATCCTGATAATCTCATCTGGAGATCACAGGAGTGGAGTCCCTCCCTTTCATCCCAGGCCCAGGATGGCCCATAGCTCAGGTTTCATTTTTACCAAATTCCCAATGTTCCCCTACTCCCAGACCCTAATCCGAAATCACATGGTCATGTTTCAAAAGACCACCACGCAAATTAGGTGACTTTCAGACCCCAAAACTCCTCCAATCAGTATATGATCCTATTACCCTGGCTGACCCTCTTTCAGCTGCTTATAAAACTGGCCCTCACGGACAATACATGAGCTGTTAACACTGACTCAGCCTTCCATGACATCTGTCTTACTCACACTGCTCGAGACCCTGCTCGCCCAGACTCCACTGTTCGCTAGTGGCCAAAGGTGGTCAGGGACTCTGGAAACCCCGACAACAGTTGAAAAGTTTTCAAAGCAGAGGAGTGCTGTGATTTGAGGTGGGTCTTAAAAATCCATCTGGCAACACTTGGGGAAGGAGAAGTGAGTAACAAGGAAAGCAATAGGATGGCCAGAGAGGGAGCTGGGAGGTCATTAGGAAAAAGGTCATGACATGTAGGCTAGAGATCCCGCTGGCTTGAGCAGAGGTGACCCGAGTAAAGGATTTTTAGACATAAAATAAATAAAACTTGAAATCATATTAGATGTGGCAATTAGGGAATGTGAGGTATTAAGATTAATGTCTAATTTTCTGATTTGTTTGTATAGGTAAATTAAAAAATTGTTCACAAAGATAAGACTGGAGAAGGGAAAGAAGAAGAGGGTTCAGCTGTTATTTTGCAATCGTCTGTGTGTGTGTGTGTGTGTGTGTGTGTGTGTGTGTGTGTGTGTGTGAAAGAATGTGTTTGACTTGCTGTGTATCAATACAAGCAGAACTTTGCATTACTGATTGCTTTGTTCTCAGCAAGCAGACCATTACCTGGCAAGAACCAGGCCCTCAGGGAATATTTATTCAATGAATGAAATGAATTTCTCCCTCTAGACAAACAGATGATGTCTCAGAAAATAAAATGTACAGAAGAGCTACAGACCTCCTTGTCTATTTTATTAGTATACATTCATCAAAGAGGCTCAAGAAAGGGCATCACCTGTGCTAAGCATGAAAGGGAAGATTCAGTGTTTCCTCAATCTGTTTTCATGTGCCTCTCATACATAGGCACCGTGCCATGCTCAGTTATTTAAATGTTTACAGGATGTACTGGGGTACGATTACACATGTATTATTGCATAGTTTCCATGTAATGTGTACCTATAAATCATGAACTAAAATAGAACCTCCCTGTTCAGTCGGAAATGAACAACACTTGGTGATGTTTAAAGATGTATGGGAACTTACTGATAGTCTCAACACGCATGGTTTATCATGAATTAAAAGTGTGGTTGTATAAGGCCAATTTTGAATTCCATCATGAAGGAGAAGCCAAGTTCATGCTTTAAAAAAAAAAATCCTGCTGGGAACAGTGGTTTAATACTGCAATCCCAGCACTTTGGGATGCTGACACAGGATAATAGCAAGTTTGAGGCCAGCCTGGGAAACTTCGGAGATTTTGTGAACCCTGTCTCAAAAAAAAAAAAAAAAAAGCTGAAGATGTAGCATAGTGCGAAGGCCCTGAGTTGCATCCTTCCATCCCCAGCTAATCCCATAAATGGCATTTCACTAGTACCTACTTGTTTTGTAGGTTTTTGTTGCTATCTTCACTCTATGAGAAAGTGTGGGAATATGAAAAAGAATATGGTAAATTCAATGAACTGCAAATATATCTGTATAATGTTCCCAGATGCCATTATTCACATGCAGTCTTAACAATTTTAACCATATCAGCACATCAAGCTGCACTATTATTGACTTGGTAATTTAAATTCAGCTTTTCTTTTTTACTTAAATAGATGTACTTTGGAAGGAAAGCATTACATGGAATATCAGTATCATTTGTTACAAAATAAAAGATAACAACAAAACTTTGCATATATATATATATATATATATATATATATATATATATATATATATACTAGTGAAACACCATATGGGATTTGCTTTAAAATATTCCAACAAATAAAAAATGAAAGATGTAACACTGGTGAAATATTGATCATTTTTGAAGATGGTGGCGTGCTAGTCTCTAACTTCTTATGCATATTCATTTTTCCACAGACCTATACTGGCCTGTGGCTTGGGTAGGACCAGGAACCTGGACAGATGATCTGGTAGGAGGAGGGGAGCTAAGAGCAAAGCTCTGTCTCCTGTCAAATCAGTTGTGGCATTAGAATCCAACAGGAGCGTGCTGACAGGACGTGGAGCTTCCCCTGCAGCTTGCCTCTGCCTGCTGCTGACCATTTCAAAGACATTCTCCAGCAACCGGCTGCATCTCAAGTACCTGCCGTCCCTCCTCCGTGGGAGAATGGTCTTCAATTAAACCTGTCCCTGGTGACAAAAAGGTTGGGGCCCACTGCAAGTGAAAAGTTTAAAAGGTTTTTTGAAGGCAGTGGCATTCCAGGAAGTTGAGACAAGAGAATCATAAGTTCAAACCCAGCCTTAATGACTTAGGAAGACTGTCTCAAACCAAAACATAAAATAAAATAAAGTAAAAATTTAAAAGGGCCTGTGGTTGTACTTCAATTTAAAGGCTCTGAGCTCATTCCCCACTATCCCTAAAATTAAATACAAAAGAAACCAATAATTTTAAAGTTAAAATTAAAGTAAATGGTTTCTAGGTAAAAGGCAGAAGAGAAATACTCTTTGTGTGATTCTGCAAATGAAAAGACAGGAAGGGGATAAATTATAATCTTAGAAGATAAAAAGAGAAAGAGCTATAGGAATCAAGAAAGAGGTGACTAAAAAGCTAAAAACCATGAAGCATTATGAAGGTAACTCACAGTACAAAGTCATCTGTGGTACCCACCTCAGCTCCTAGGGGAAGCAGAACCTGGCTCCCAAAGTCTAAGGCAAGCCTGGAGGATGCTGGCAGCCACAATCATAAACAACAGGCCGGTCGCCCTTGTCACAGGAGAAATCAACACAAGCTGTCAAGTCAGTGTGGGGATTCAGTCTGAAAGCGACTCTTCCTGCATGACCGATGAGCTCTGGCAAAGAAACCCACCACAGTGGCTACCACCATGCCTTGGAGTGCTTACGTGGGTCTTGAGCTTTCTCTGTGGTTTCTGCCACTAACTTTCCTTTATCAGCCCTCACTTCTGGAATCCACTGGTCATTTGACATACTCAAGCACCTGGGAACCGTCAGGTGTGTTAAAAGAGCCTCCTGGAAGCTCACTTGGAACTCAGAGGCAATGCCCTGAAAAGTTGGCAGTGAAATTCTTCCTACACACAGTAAAATGCATCGAACCAAAGACTACATTGGGCTATTGCTCCTTTGGGAAGAACTATCTATCCTCTATCCAACGGATGGAATGAAGCTCGCTTGCCATCCCTGCTACCCTCAGCTAGTGGTCTTTAAAGGGGCAATGTTCACCAGAGAACATATTACCCCACTGAATTGTAAACCGTGCCTGCTTCTTTTAGATTTTGAGATTTTTTTGTTGTTGGTGGTGGTGCTAAAGGAAGAGCTTCATTTTGGTACAGGCAAATAACACTGATGTCACTAGAAAGTAGGTTTCTATCACAAGATGTGGGAAAGAAGGCCCTAGTAAGCCACTTAGTATCCCTTGTCTGTGACGTAAATGTACAGGTCTAGCAACTGTGCCCTGAGAAGGACACCATGCCCAGTGTCTCAAGGTAGCTGAGATGGTAGGTGAGAATGAATGGCAAAGAGCACAGGTGTTGAGTTACCTCTTGTGGCCCTGCTCATTCCAATGTATGGGTTTTCTTGAAATAGGATCACATTTTCTAAATTATTTGAATATAAAGCAATTTTAAAACCTTGTCCTCTATATCAAGAATGGTAAACTGTTTAAGTTCTGGACTCTGTTACGTTACGTTCCTCAGAAGTGTGTTAATTTTTTGTAATTAATCAACATGTTTGGACTCAAACTTCTAACTTTCCCTAGAACTGCACAAATGGAAGCTCAGGGGATTTAGCCCTACTCTATCTATTTATGTATGGTTCTAAGTGTCAGCCGGAGACAAAAGAGTAGAATCTGGCTTGTCCTTACTTTGAGTTTCCTGGAACACTCAAGTTCAAATCCAGCCTTAATGACTAGGCGGTAGCTGTGACTGGCCTCATCTTTTTTCATATAAAAGCACTGCAAGTTTTCTACCAAATCACCCACTTCTGTCCCATAAACTTGAACCTGTTTTCAGGCTAAAAATCATAAAAATGATATTTAATCTTTGTCATTTTCTTACAAGTTTCAACTTTTTCACTTAATCTGTCTGCTTTGTAAATTCCCTAGTACCTTTGAGCCACTGGTGTGTGTGTGTGTGTGTGTGTGTGTGTGTGTGTGTGTGTGTGTGTGTGTGTGTGTTTTGTCTAGATTTTATAATTGTTATCTGGGGGATAGTAACACTAGGTGCCAACTTGGCCATAGTTGTAAAATTAACTCATGATAATACAAAAATATTAAGAAAGGCATACAAATCAAAATTTAACCCACAATTCTAAAAGAACTAGTGTCCATATAGTGATGATTTATGCATTGTTCTAACATAAGGGTTTGAGTTTATAAACATTACATATACCTAATTGAGATTTTAACATATGTATCACTTTATAACTTTTTTACTTAGTGATTTCAGATGTTATAGATTTGGTCTACTTAGTTTTCAATGTCTTTGTTTTTCCTCTATTATGAAGGTTAAGAAGCTAAAGATTCCATTATTTCAAGGTACTCTTGAAATTACTAATGGCTATGTGACACATTTTGAGCCAATAAAATGTAAACAAAGAATAGAATAATGGAGAACTTTTGCTTTCTTCAACAATAGGTCATTAACTTGGAGATGCATCAGGAAAACACATTCTTCACTGACAATAGCACAGGATCATTTGCACAGGATCATTTGCATCATCTTAAGTATAATTTAAAATCACGATTTTAATGTCATTTTTTCACTTTATGAAGGTTTTTATAAATTAATTAAAATGCATGATATCTAATAACTCTCCTCTTTGTTAAATCTTTAAATAAACATGATTATGTAAATAGATTCACAAAAGTAGGATTGCAAGACATTTTGAGGATTGAGGTACATTGTCCCAATTTTAATAATCTGTATAACTTTTACTACCAAAAGCAGTGTATTTGTTTTGTAACTCTTGAAATCATTTTAAATAAAGTTATGTAAAATTATTTTTAATTAAAAAGTTTCCATATTTTTCTCTTTGTATCAGTGAGTTCAGGATCTTTTTCTTTCTTCTCATAGCCTCAGACTTAAAAGCCAGATGCCTGGGATGCTCGTGTATTACATATTCTTGTTCACAGGGCTTAATTTTCCCACTGTCTCTATGTCTCTGCTTTTACTAGTACTGAAGTCAATTTACTGCCTCCTTCCCTCCATCGTACTCAAAATTGCATTTTCCAGCACTTTTCTCTTATTCAGCTTGGCTTTTTTGCCTTCTAATAATCTTTCATACTCAATACTGCAAACAATTGTTTATTGTCCATCTCCCGGCTCTACACTAAGCTCTATGAACATAGGGGTTTTTCCCTATCTTTTTTTTCCTTGACTGCCCTCTCATACTTAGAATAATGCCTACAGATAGATGATTAGTAGTACTTGAATGTTTTACAAAAGTTAATAATTTACAGATATAGGGCCTTTCTCTTTGAAGATCTCACAAACAGTTCAAATACATCTCTAAAAATTCATCAGTAGTTTAGATCAGTAGTTTTCAAAAGTACTGTCCCCAACGAGCAGTATCAGGAGCCCCTGGGATCGTTCTAAAAGTACAAATTTTCAGACCCAACCACAAGGTCTCTGAATTCATAAATTTATGGTGGCATCCAACAATTTGCATTTCAGAAGACTATGTTTTAACAAGTCATTCAGGCAATTTCACACATACTACAGTTTGTGTACCACTGGTTTATAGACTCATGTCTGTGTTTCTATTTTTTCTCTACTCATATCCAACAGTTTTTACACATTTCCTCATTCATTCATGTTAAATTCATTGTTCTGCCTGAAGTGGCTTTCAGTATTCATTTCTTTGGCTCAGGAATACCTATAATCCTGACTTTATCGTGCACAGCACTATTTTAGGTTCTTCAAGAGGTGTGGAAATTGAACATAGCAATGACCTGCACCAGTTTTAGCATTCTGAAGAAATGAACATTTTCTAAAAGTTTAGAAAGTGATGACTCATTCGGTGCAGTGCCATACTTCCACTTAGTAAGAAATTACTGAGAGGAATGGTTTTGCATTGCATTTTCTTAAGAGTAACTCTGAGTTACTTAGACAGGAGGGTACAATATCCATAAATTGATCTTTCAACACATGTATGTGTCCTCAATATAAATAATTATCTATATGAATCTCTGAAAAGAGGTTAGGAAGTTAGGAACTTGGATGGAAATGTTTGTAGATGTCACTTAATCCCACATTTGTTTAGGGCTCATCATTACGTTAGACCACTGAGATGGTCTGGAGTGGCCCCCAGAAACATCATGTATGGGACACAGCAGGATAACTTTGGAACTCTGTTTTATTGGGAGGTGGGGCTTGGATGGAAGAGATGGATGTTTGGGGTTTGACCTGGAGGGATTGTTGAGATTGGGGGTTGCCAAGGGCAGAGCTTTCAGGTGTCTGTTATTAACTTGTGGACCGGGAAATGGGGGGCACCCACCATGAGAGGGCCCAACTAGGAGCTTGAAGTTACTAAAAGAAGAAGAAACATTATTATAGCTTCTTCCCAGGAAAGTCCTAGCCTTTGCTTGAGTCTTGAGACTCACTTGGCCTCTGTCTACAATGCGGTGAGCAGCTTTCCAGCCTTCGTCTCTGCCATGACCTCTACTATTGCTGGCTGCCCCATGATCAGACTATGAGAAACTTCTGAAAATGTAGCCAAATAAATCTTTCCTGCCTTATATTGTGGATGTTGGGTATTTTGTCACAGCAATGAATAAAAACTAAGACAACATCTAGGCAGAGGAAATATTTAAACAAAACTTAATGGGTCTAGATGAGTCTTCATAACTGACCCATATGTTTGTTCTGAAGAAGAAATGAGATAATGCAGCCAGTATGCTGTGAAAAATATAAGTAAAAAAATAAATTTAAGAAGCCAAATACTGTATTTTATATTACATAATACTGCATTAAAATATTAGTATAATTTATAAAACCATTTTGTACCACATCTTCATTTTTAGTGTAACATCTTAAACTTCAAAACAATTCAGCTATTTTTTGCTTAGGATGTAAGAGTAAAAAACCCTACTAGACATGCAATGGTAAATAGGTCTTACTGTAAATTTAAATTGACTCACAACATCTCTAGAATCCACGATTAAGAATCTTCTGAGACTGACCTTGGGTTCACTTGAAAAGCATGTAATGACTTATTATGTTATTGGGGAGGAATAGAATGTTACGGTATTTGTTGTAATATATCTGAAGTTCTTGTTGTGGTTTGGATCTGGAATTTCCCCCCAAAACTCTCATGTATTTGGATATTGTAGAATACCTATGAATTCCATGTGCTCCTAAGAGGTAGGGCTTGACCCAGAAGGGGCAGATCACTGGGCCTTGACCTGAAAGGGCATACACTAGCTCCGCTCTTCCTTGCTCACTCTGCTTCCTGTTTGCCATGTGGTAAACAACTTCTCTCCAGTTAGGCCTCTACCACATGCTTCCACTCGGATCATAAATGGACTGAAACCAGGGGCTGGAGGAATGGCTCAGCAATTAAAGCACTTGCCTACCAAGCACTACGTACCCAAGTTCAATTCCCTAGCACCACATAAATCGGGGATGGTGGTGCCTGTAATCCCAGCACTTGGGAGGCTAAGACAGGAGGACTGCATGAGTCCAAGGCTAGCCTGCCCTTAATAGTGACTGAGTTCAGGAACAGCCTGGGCTACAGATTGAGACCATGTCTCAAAAATAAATAAATAAGACTGAAACCTACTGAAACTGTAAGCTAAAATAAACCTTGGGCTGGAGGAATGGCATGGCAGTTAAAGTGCCTGCCTTGCAAGCACAAGGCCCCGAGTTCAATTCTCCAGCACCAAATAAAGCTGGGCATGGTGGTACATGCCTGTAATCCCAGCACTTGAGAGGCTGAGGCAGGAGGACTGTCCTGAGTCCAAGGCTAGCCTGGCCCACTCAGTGAGTTCAAGACCAGCCTGGGCTACAGAGCAAGACCTTGTCTCAATAAATAGACAAACAAACAAACAAACCAAACCAAACCTTTCCTCCCATAAGTTGTGGATATCAGGTATTGTGTCCCAGCTCCAAAAGACCAAGACAGTGCCTATCTGAGGTGCTTGTGTAATACTACTCTGAACACGAGATAACAAGAAATGTTGCTCACAAAATCGTCTTCATTCACCTGTAGTCAGAACTCACCTTCAATCTTTAAGAAAATGGTGTTAGAATAAACATGGTATCATTAGAGGTGCAATTCGTTATGCTAATGAAAGAACTTGTTTTTGCTTGATAGGAAAGTTGTGAATTTATTATCAAGCTTAATACTAATACCTTAGAATTAACATCATTCATGAAAAACAATAAGTATTTTTAATTTGTTAAACATGGTAGAACAGGCTAAGTGAGGTTCTTAAAGCATTGGTTTATGCACAGTAAGCTATTTAATTGCAAAAATAAATGTACATACACAATAAAATATTCAAAAAGGTGTATTAAAAAAAAGAAGTCTCATTTCCATCCCAAACCCCAATTCTGTACTCCTGTACCCAATGGCAATCTTTATGTAGTTTCTTCTGGACTTTTTAAAACAAAATCTATTGATATGTACAAATATATGAATATATATATATATATATATATATATACACACACATACACAAACATACACACAGATACACCCTTTCATATACAAATGAGAACATACTACATCCATAGTTCAGCAATCTGCTTTTTTACACTTAACATTATATCTTGTCTATCATTCATTACCAGGATATTTGTATCTTCACCTGCTTTTTTTCATCTTTTTCATAATTTGCTATTAACAATTTTTACATAAAGTCCTCTTAAAAAGCTTTCTGCTGATGGAGAAGCTACTATAGACATTAAGAAAGAGCTGAATGACAATATTAACAAGGAGGCTTATACAAATGGCCACACTAATTTATACAACACAATAACCATATACATACAAATTCAGTTGTAATATGTGGTGCTTACGTACACAATACCAAAGCAACTCAGAAATTGTAAGCACACGCAATTTGTCCCTGCATTGCTCTGATTATTAACCTTCCTCACAATTTTTAAAGCTCTACATTTCAACCTGAATAGGTAAAATATTTATAATTACTTTTAAAGGATATTTTCTATAAAATTTAAAAAGTCTGAATGCATCCATTTCTTCTCTGTGAAGATTCATATTCAGATTCTCTCAAGTATAAAATGTTGTGACATCCTGCTAGAGATGTTTCTAAAAACTTTCAAGTTCCAAACATTTCTAAAGTTAAACATAAATTTCAGTTCAGTTATCAGACTTCTCACATCAATTTCACTTACGGAATTTCTCCTCCAAATGAGTTTTTATATGTTTGGTAAGGGATGCATTCTGCTTGAAGGCTTTTCCACATTCATCACATTCGTACGGTTTTTCCCCTGTGTGAGATCTCTGATGAATAACGAGTTGTGCCTTTGCATTGAAGGCTTTCCCACACTCATCACATTCATAAGGTTTCTCCCCCGTATGAGTTCTTTGATGTACAATGAGATGTGACTTTTGGCTGAAGGCTTTTCCACATTCATTACATTCGTATGGTTTCTCCCCAGTGTGAACTCTCTGATGTTGAGTAAGACCTTCAATTTGTTTAAAGGCCTTCCCACACTGGCCACATTCAAAGGGATTTTCACCTGTATGAGTTCTCATATGGTAAGTCAGAGACGAGCTATGTCCAAAAGCTTTCCCACATTCATCACATTTATATGGTTTTTCCTTTGTATGAGTTCTTTGATGTATAATGAGATGTGACTTCTTGCTGAAAGTTTTCCCACATTCTTTACATTCAAAGGGTTTCTCGCCTGTATGAATTCGCATATGTTTTGTCAGGGATGAGCTATACTTAAAAGCTCTGCCACATTCATTACATTCATATGGTACTTCACCTGTATGAGTTCTTACATGTTCAGTAAGAGATGAGTTATACCTGAAAGATTTTCCACATTCCTTACATTCATAAGGCTTCTCACCTGTATGAGATCTCACATGTTGAATAAGATTTGAGCTGTGTCTAAAGGTTTTCCCACATTCAGTACATTCATAGGGCTTTTCCCCAGTATGAATTCTGAGATGATCAGTAAGGGCATGTTTATGACCATGTGCTTTGCCACACTGAGCACATTCATATGGTTTTTCTCCAGTGTGAGTTCTCTGGTGGACAACAAGGTGGGACTTTTGGCTGAAGGCTATCCCACATTCATTACATTCATATGGTTTCTCCCCGGTATGAATTCTGTGATGGTCAATAAGTCCTTGTTTGTGGCTAAGAACCTTCCCACATTGGTTACATTCATAGGGTTTCACACAGGCTTGAGTTTTGTCAGGCTTAGTAGATGAAATACAGCTAGAAGATTTCTCATGTTTCTCTCCCATTTGAATATTGTCTTGCTTAATATGGGATGAACTATGATGGCACAATTTCTCATGTTTCTTGCCAGTTTGAGTTTTGTCACACTTGTCAGATGAGCTATAGTTGGGTAAATTATCACTTTTATTTCCAGGTTGGGTTTTGTCTTTCTTTGTATCAGATAAGCTATGGTTGGATGATTTCCTGTGTTCTCTACGTACATCAGATTTCTTTTTTGAACGTTTTTTTATATGACCAGATAAGTTTATATTCTGTTTCAAACTCTTCCCATGTGAATCTATTTTAAGAAGCCTCTTTTTTGAAGGAACATGTTTTGTACTCACATTATTCTTTTTCCCCAAAGAACCACTCTCATTGCTTTTTCTCTTCATTGAGTTTTTCTTGAATGCAGATTCCCTGATAGGTTTGTCTTGAGATTTCTGGTTATTTTCTAGCTGTTCATCATCTTGATGGACTTCTAAAATAGAATTCAATGAGACACTCTTGTGAAATTTCAAAAACTAGTATAAGTTCTTTATAAGTTTTATAAAGAAATGCCCTGCTGTGGGGTTGAATTTTTATGTAATTCTAGTATCCCAAAGTGAAAGAGATATTAAAAGCAAGTGTCCCTATCTTCTTGGACTTGAAGGGATAATTGCTGTAGTAAAACATGTGATAGAAAATTGATAACAGTGATTAGAAATAGCTTTGGCTGCTTAAAACCATGACCTTGTAACTTAGGGAAGATAAAATAAATGCAAAAATTAGTAAATGGAGAATAAATGAAATTAAGAGAGTTTATGCTATATCAGATACTTTTTCAGATTTCTGTCATTATACCAGTAGTATCTGGTACCTGTGGAATATACTATACTACTCCAACTCTCTACAGTCAATTGGAAGCACATCTCACTCAATCCAAGATGTCCTATAGGACTTTTCATCCTCAAATTAAGACTCTTTCCAGACATACAGTCATATATTTGTAGTCCTAGCTACTTGGGAGACTGATACAAGAGAATTGCAAATTCAAGGCCCCCCTAGGCAACTTAATGAGACACTATCTCAAAATAAAAATACACAAAAGGCTGGGGTATAGCTCAATAGCAGAATATTTGTCTGTAATAGCATTGTGAGGCCCTGAGTCTAATCCCTAATATAATACACAGTATTTTTTTTACTCTATATAGACTCCACTTGATACTTAAATCTTAAGGTGATATAAGGCAAAAGCTAGTAAAACCATAATTTTCCCTATGTGAACAAAAAGCTCCTGAGTACAAAGAATAAAGCACATACACAAAGTAAAGCACAAATGTAATATTATACATGCTCAAGGACATCATTTGCATAATTTAGACTTCCAGTGGCTTCCTCATTCCCTAGTCTAATTACCAATGCAATCTGGCTACAATATCTGCCTTAGGTTACAAGAAATATATCCATCCCCTTATCAGAATTTTCTGTTACAAAGGCTAATTAAAGTAGTCAAGCTAGAAAATATAAGCTGAATCTACCAACAAATACAAAAGAGCTAATAGATAACTAAGGAAAAAGCAGGAAAAGGTGTTCCAATGATACTTTTCATATTAATAAAATAAAGATTTTCTTGTACTGCAAAACAAACAAGTTTCCCAGATCTCTAATAATGCAAAAAAAAAATGATAACATTTACTGTACTGTATCTTGGCAAACAACTTTACAAAATCTGGATTCACAGTGTGCATGCGCATTTGCTTTCTAAAACAGCTTATCATGAAAAAAAAGAACAGTTTGTTATCATTCAGTCATTGTATTTCTCAGTTACAAATTTTAAGTTCATTTCCAAACTATAAGTTGTTCACATTCTTTCCATCATTAGATATTTTGAGCTATATTCTCAATCACTGTTTCTCTTCTCTGAAACTACCAGCCACTGACAGGTATAGTCGCCCTGTCTACACAATATGATCCAACTTCTGGATGAAAACAATTACTGGACAATGGCAAACACCAGGACTTAGGCAGTCCAGTAATATTTTTCTCCTAAGAATTTGAAATTAAAAATCAAAAACTGAAACACTGTCAGGACTTCCAGTCAATATGGTGGCCAAGTAACAGAACTGAATAAGGTCTCCTCATGGATCCACTGAAAAAGTTGAGGATATAGTCAAAAAACTGTCTGTTCAATGTAACTAAGACAGGATGGAACACCACAACAATAGAAAGGAGGACACAGAAAGGTCATAGACCCCAGAAACACATCAGAGCAGAGGCAAACAGCAGCCCTAGGCTGATTGCTAACAGTTGAAAGCCACCAGCATCCACACGCAGGAAAGCCTGTCCAGAGCCCAGAACCTCTAACTGAGGTTCCAGGAGAAGTGGGAACTGACGGCAGCTGGTAGTCCCAGCCTCCAGAAAATGAGCCTGCAGGTAGTGCAGACTACAAACACAATGTGAGCTCCCCCTAGAAAAGGCCACCTAGAGCCTACATCAGAAGCAGTGCTTGGCACCCATAACAACCAATGAAGTAAGCAAGAGAGATTTAGAGGCAGGACAGGTGGGAGAGCTTTGCTGAGGGGTTTGGGGTGAACAAAACACCTCAAAGGCCCTTGAACTGTTAGGTTCTCCCTTGCTGCCTACTCCCAACACAGAACTCAAAAGAATTTTGGCCCCCAGCACCCCTGCACACCCTCACAGCCATTCAAAGAAACCTCTCACCTAGGCCTTTCAAGCAAAGTCCCTCAACAACAGAAACATGGGAAGAAGACATGGAAACAGGACACCCACAGACATGCTTGAGACCCCAGAAATTAATGTCACGGGCCCTGAAATAGTGGAACTCATAGGGAAGGAAGTTAAAAAGCAAATAAATGAGTCAAACAGCCAGTTCAAAAAAGATATCCTCAAAGAAATGCAAGCAATGATCAGCAGACTACACAAATAGTGGCCTTCATGAATACAAAGCTTACTGAGCATATAGAAGCCACAGATGAAAAGTTGGCTGAGGTCAATAAGGAAATGCAAGATATGAAGGAACATTTTGATAGAGAAGTGGACATTTAAAAATAAGTTAGCTGAAACTCAGGATATGAAAAATACATTTGAAAGCAGGGGAAGTAAACTTCAACATTTTGATGACAGAATTTTAGACCTTGAAGGCAGAAACAAATGCTATAATTAGGTATGACTCCAAAATTAGAAATGAGTAAAGTAGCTGGATACAACAGGTGATGGTGATTCAAAGAACCAATCTCAGAATTCTAAGTGTGGGAGAAAGACCAGAAGACAGCATCAAAGATACAAAAAATTTATTCACTGATATTATGCAAGAACATTTTCCAACTCTAGGAAAAGAAATTAATTTTCAGATACAAGAAGCTTATAGAACATGAAATAACCTCAACCAGCAATGGGACTCACCATGACATATCATAATCAAAACCTCAAAAATACAACATAAAATGAGAATATTAAAAGCAGCAAGCAAAAAACAGACATTATTCTACCAAGGCAAACCCAATCAAATTACTACAGATCTCTCAATACAAACTTCAATGGGCAGGAGAGCCTAGAGCAAAATCTTTCAAGCTTGAAAAGATAGCAAGTGTCAGTTTAGGATATTGTAGCCAGAAAAATTATCCCTGAAAATTGAAGTAGAAATTTTTTAATGACCAAGAAATCTGTGACCACTAGCCCAGCACTACAGATAATACTAGAAGGAATCTTTGAGAGAGACAGACAAGCAGCACCAAAGAACACGCAAGAAAGGAAACATCTAAAGAGACAGTGTAACAAAAAATAGATTGGTATTTGAATCAATTGGTTGGTATACTTATAAAACAGTACCAGTTTTCTCATAAAACTTATGAAACTTCCCCTATAATTACTATTTTTAATAGTATATTAGTTTGCAAAACATAAAAATTATATTCAACATAAAGAATTAGTATAAAATCTTTTAAAAATATGTATGAATTTATGGATGGATAGGTTGATAAAATGATAAACCAAACCTGGCAAAATGTTAGTAATTGGTAAAATGTGAGAAAACAATTTGTGAAAGTTAAAAAAAATTCTGAAATAACTAAGTATGCCATTATATCTACTGCTTATGTATATTTTTGGGATATAGACTTAAGTTCATTTATTGTAGCAATTCACTTAATCAGTCTTTGATGTAAATTTATCCTAAGAAAACTGATTGATATAATGATAACCTGAATGTCTTTTGAATGTACAAACATTTACCTTTCAGTACTCAGCTAAGGAATTTGAAATTTAACTTCTTTCTGTCTCATATTTTCTAGCCTTATAAATTACATTGTTATAGTTCTTTTCTTATGTGGACCTGTGGGGGAGGCCATGTTAAAGAATCTCAACAAAGATACAATGAGAAAAGAAAAACTTTTGGCAAATCAGTCCAATAAGGGACTCTGCTGGACCCAGAGAAGAGGTGTCAAGATATGGCCACTGCAGCCCATGCTAGGTGTGGGAAGCTGAGCTAAAGCGTAGTGATTTGAGTGGTAAAGTGAGTCAGATGCAGAAGATTATATATGTTGAATGTCACATGGTTTCTTTGACTTGGGAAACCCAGAATCCAGGCATTTGATAGAACCAAATAAGTGTGATAGTGGGAGTTAGGGGGATGGGAAGGATGTGGGAAGGCCAAAATTGGGAAGGGACTGTAAAGTTGATGTGATATTCATAAAATACTCATGTTCATTATAAACATTATGTGTCATATATATATATATATATATATATATATATATATATATATATATAGTAATAAAATGGGGGAAGGAGAAATAAACATTGTCAACCTTTGTTATTAAAAAATCAGAAATTCCTTTTAGCTAAATATGGATGCTACATGTATAAACCTACAAATTTAAGAACTGGGACTGCCATTTAGATGTTGTTTGTTCCACCTATATGCATGAAAAAGCAGAAAGAGCTCCAGAGTGTGAATTAAAAGACTGAAAGTCATCTGCAGCACCTTTCTCTGTGGAAGAATTACACATTTCTACTCTGTCGAACTCACTAGTGGCCAGGAAGCTTTCTCTGAAATAATAAAGTGTAAGCTGGCAGGGATGCCTATCACATCCAAGAAGTGATTTTAAGAATCTACTCACTTTTTTTCCCTCTGCCACGAGACCACAATTTGTTACCCAGGAAATATTCTTTCAGCACAGATCCCCAAATATAAATATCACGTAGAACAGGGATACTACTTTAGCAAAGAAAAAAAAAAAGAAAGAAAAAAGAAAAGAAAAAAAAAGCCTTCTCAATGTAAACCACCAAGGTTTAGAACCATTCCTTAATGGAGTAAAAGTTAGTTTAAGATGACTGATAAAAATAGTATAACCAGGAGCTGGAAGAATGGTTCCAGGGTTAAAGTGCTTGCCTAGCAAGCACTATGTCAAGCGCCAAGTACTCAAGTTCAATTCCCCAGCACCATATAAGCTGGGTGTGGTGGCACATGCCTGTAAGCCCAGTACTCAGGAGGCTGAGGCAGGAGAATTGCTGTGAGTCTAAGGCCAGCCTGGGCTCCATAGTGAGTTCAAGACCAGCCTGAGCTATAAAGCGAGACCCTGTCTTAAGAAAAAGAGAGAAAGAAAGAAAGAAAGAAAGAACGAAAGAACGAACATAACCAAACTCCCATATGTAATCCTGGCTTTCTACTACAGTGTACCTCATATGAGAACCTCTCCTGGGCAGGTCTATAGATCGAATCCAAAGTTAGGGAATCTTTGTAGTTTGAACCGTTCTTCCCCTATGAGTCTCATATTTTTCTATGGCTATTTTAAAAATGGCCTAAGATCTTAAATAATTTAAGAATAAATTGTTTGAATAATTCCAAAGTTTACCTACCACCCAGAAGTTACAAACTTACTTCCACCAGCTTTTATCTGCTTGGGTCTTGCTATTTTACTCAGGCGGCTTTGACTGCATCTTTTCTCCTTTCCTGGCTGTGGTTCTTCACCTTTTTCCAACTTGGATACCATGTCTCGTTTGGGAGCTTGATATTCAACTCAAGAGAATGGTAGAAACAGAGTATTAGAACCATATCGAGATCAACTCCACGGTTTGCCCTTCAGGGAATTTCAAGGATGCACAGTATTATGGTTTGGATCTAGAATGTCCCCCAAAAGCCCATGTATTCTGATGTTGTAGAGTACCTATAGATTCTATGTGCTGTAGAAGGTGGGGCCTGGTCAGGAGGAGTGGATTATAGGTATGTGGTGGATTAGGGGCATGCTGTAGATCACAGTTGTGTGGCACATTACTGGCCATGTGACCTGGAAGGGGCAGGCCACTGGGATTAACCTGGAAGGGGAAGAGATGGAACACTGAGGCTGGATCTGGAAGCAGCACATCACAGGGACACGACCTGGAAGGGAATATGCTAGTTTTCCCCTTCCTCCCTCACATGGCTTCCTGTCCGTGATGTTGTGATGGGCTTTCCTCCACCTCTGGCAGCCACCCATGAAAGGACTGTGTGAGACCTTCTGAAACTTAAGACCTTCTGAGATAAAATAAATCTGTCCTCCCTTAAGTTGATGTCAGGTATTCTGTCACAACAGCAAATGAGTAACTGAGATTTATGGCTTCTCAGGTTTGACAATGCAAATGCTCATGTACCTGAGTAGACTGTCTGTTTTGGAGACAATGGTACAAGTATTCTGCCCTGTACCCAAAATAGACCAAAATTCTTTGACTTCTCAAAAAACAAGGCCAAATACATCAAGAGCATCAGGGAGATGGGATGATAATGAATACATTTTTAATTACAAGGGATTCCCCTTACCCACTGAAGCTACACTGGTAGGATCCAGTCGTTCCCACTCCTTCTGGGTAAAGGCCATAGTGACATCTTTGAGTGTTACTGAACCCTGTAAGAACATATTCCTGTTCAGTCTCATGCTATCCACATTCAGCAAGTGATCTGGGAATAACAGCAATTTTATTTGTTCTAACCTTAGCCACTTATTATAGACCATAATGTTATACAGGATATTTATTCTCTGCCCAACTTCTACACTTTTTTAAAGAAACAAAGCCATAGTAAGAAATGTTCCAATTATGTTTTTTAAAAGGTTAAGATCATATGAATAGCAGAATAACTGAAAGAAAGAAGAAAACAAGCAACATTGATCTTTTCTTCTAAACCCAAAGGTTAGATGGCTATGAAGCAGTATTTATAGTCCATAGAGTTCTGAGGTAAAAGAATTGAGATCTTTGATGTTTATAACCAGTTAAAAATAATTTATGCTTAGAAATGAGTATAAAACATTTTATGCATTACAGATTGAGAACTTATACTAACATACTTCAGAAATAAAGAAAGAAGGAGAGGCAGAGGGAGAGAAACAGATGAAGGAGGAGGACAAGGAAGAATCTTTAAAAGTAGAAAAATTAGATCAGAATAGAAATTTAAAGTTTCAGAAAGTAAGTATATGAGAAAAATAAATAATAAAATAAGTAAAATGTCTAGCTAAATCCAAATCTCTCAGTAATATGCTTGCATAACTTTTATAAAACTATCCTTAAACTCAAGAAATATCACATAGAAAAATATGCAGGAATGTAACTGAAAGAGGCTGGAAAGGGGAAAATTAAAACCATTCAATTTCTCTTTTGGGGCAGGTGAACAGAGGAGAACATAGCTATTGGGGAATTTTGACACCAGGAAATACACATTCAAACAAGTTTATTTAATAAAGACAATCCTTTACCTCTACAGGCCACTAATCAGTTACCTACATATGTCACTAATCTCTAACCCACAGATCTCTAGTTATTGACTCTTAATAACCCCCATGATTGACCGTCACTGACCTGCACAGCATTCCCTAATCACTGTGATGGCTTGGATCTGGAATGTCCCCCAAAAGCCTCATGTATTTGGGTATTGTGAATTATCTATGGATTTCACCTGCTGTTAAGAGGTGGGGCCTGGTCAGCAGAGGGAGATTACTGAGGGTGTGGTGGATCGCTGAGGGTATGGTGAATCACCAAGGGTGTAGCCTGGAGGGATTTATTCCTGTTCCAGTGTCTCCCCACCTCTGATCCTTCCTCTTATGATAGATACCAAGAGCAGCTGTTCTCTGCCAGACTCTTCCCGCCATTGCCAGCTGCCCATGAATGGACTGACACCACCTGAAACTGTGAGCTAAATAAACCTTCCCTCCCTTAAGTTGTGACAGTCAGGCCCCAGCAATGAAAAAGTAACAAAGACAACCACTGAGCCTAAAATTCCAAAATGACTGACCACAGCCAACTTCCCAGGTATTAACAGCAACAGATCTCCCCAATCATTGCCCTCAGTACTCTAAGCACTTATCCCCACAGGACATATGGACCTCTGTCTCCTATGTGTCCCCAAATCCCTCATCCTATCAATCCCCAATAGCTTACACCAACAGAACTCTCAAATATTGGCAGTTACCGGAACCCTTATCACTGTCAGCAAACTCCACTCTACCCTCAACCTCTTGAACCACTCCTGTCACGTGCTTGCTTTAGCTAAAATGGACCTGTCTCCTTAAGACCCTGATTCCTCACAGTGATCTAAGGGAAGCTTGTCTTTTTATATTCCCCATGACCATATACCTCAAGATTTGAAGATGAGGTAAATGGTTACCTCAATCATTTCTCAATCCAGCTTCGTAATCCCTTTAGAGTAGCACTAGGCTTCAACCCACTAATCTTCACTGGTTCAATGATTCAGTAATAGGACTCACAGGTCCTATTGCTATGATACATTACAGCAAAAATATACAATACAAACTCAACAGCATGGGATAGAATCCAGAAAAAAATAGTGGAGTCACATATAGTATGTTTAATACTTCCTGGAGTTTTGGCAATACATGTAAAATGTTGTCTACCAGGTGCCAGCTAAGCTGGATTGTAAATGTGATTGGCTTCAGAGCCAGCTAGGGGATTAGTAAAGTGTGATTCTAGGGTATCGGGGGGGGGGGGGGTCACAGAGGTGTGGCCTGTGGTACTATGTATGGTCCCCTGGCCCCTTCATTTTTAGTGCTGTTCCCCTCTTCTGCCACCCAGCCACTATAAGGTGAGAAGCTTCAATTTTCCACAACAGCATTCCTGCCTTAAAGCCATGTGACCCTAAACTAAACCTCTGAACCACACACCAAGTTAAACCTATCTCCCATTTTAAGTTGTGGATGTTAGGTATTTTGTCCCAGTAACGAAAAATTTGACATACAATCATGGGATATTCATAAAGGAGAAACTCAGTGCCAAGGGTTTTTACTGAGGATTTAGTCACATACCGACATTCTGCTTGCATATACAAAAATCCTACAACCTAGAAGAAAAGCAAGGGTTCAGAATGAACCACAGTATGTGGGTACGTTATCTACAGGAAGTCACTTTATCACTTTTGAGAGTGGTGGGAAAGCAGAGATCTCATTTCCCTGATGCCAATAAAAGGTCAACCTTGCCAGCGGGCCTATCTAGAGAGCACACCAGAGGGCCTGCTAGGGGAGGGTTTTGTTTTTTCCTCTTACAGTCATCCTGCCACATCACTGAAAACTTTAGCCCTAGTTTCTCTTTGCCCCCTTTGACAGTCCAGTCTCTGACCATCACAGGTACCTATAATTGCTGGTTCCCACAGACATCCCTAATTTCTGACTCAACGCAAAATCCCTATTTCTAATTCTCTAGTTTTCCAATTCCTGACCAGTGACCGACACAGATGCTTACCCTACCGTTATCTCCGCAGATTCTCAAAACACTGATTTCCTAAAACTAGCAATCTCCGATTCCTGAGACTCCCCTACTACCAATGATCCAGATTTCTCTGAGCACTGACCTCCCAAAAGACTCTCCAGCACCGAATCCATCCATTTCCCAAATACTCCCTTCACAGACTACAGTAACACGTCAATCACTGGCCATCTCTAGGCGCCAAACTGCCCCCAACCAATTACCGCCCTCACCGCGCCGCTGCCCTCCAGCCCGGCCACTGCCATCTCCGGCGGCCTCCCGGCCTCGTCGGCGGTCCCCGCACTCCTCTGGTCCTCAGCCGCTGGCTTTGTCGGGACCCGCTTTCTTCGGGAGGCTGACATGGCGGCTACCCCCAACGCCCTGGCCCCCAGCTCAGCCTCCGTAGATCCCGCTGCCGCAATGACGATACCCCTGGGTGATAGCCAGTGGGCGCGGCCATCTTGGAGCAGCTTTGCCGTACAGCGGAGGCGCAAGGGCCTCTGGGAGCGGCTCCTCCGGGCCAGTTAAATCCGAGGCTCCGGAGTGGCCGGACTCCAGCGACCCGAGGTGGCTGCCGTTGTCTGCGGTGAGGGCTCTGCGTGACACCCAAGCCCTGGCGCTCAGAGGTTTCACCTCAGGAATTGTGTTTACAGAATCTGGGGTTAACTTTTCCCAGTAAGTCAGTGCAGTCGGGAAACCTGGGAATCCCCAGGCCTAAGGCGGCCATGCGACAAAGGAGAAAAGCCCAATCGGACAAGTGGTATTTTATACAGAGAGGATGGTCATCTTTAAAATATTTGATAAATCCTTTTATTTATGGAATAAGAACAAAGAGGAAAAGTACAACAGCAGGTTAAGAGAACACGCCACAGCTTGGTTACAGCCCTGGGTTGGCGGAGGTATTTCAAGTAATTGGAACAGAACTAACGTCCAACCGGTGAACGCCTGAGTGGTAAGGTTTTACTCAGCGAACATGTGTAATTGAGGTGCTGGGCTAAGCTAAGGTACTGAAGCAGACCACAGGACTCAGACCTTCCCCTGCCTTTCCCTGATGGAATTACTGTGAGACAGAAAGGCAGCGAGGTCTCCCCAAATACATTGTCCTTTCCCGCCCTCCCCCAGTCAAATGTTCCCTGCTTTGCACCTTACACCTGGATGATGGACAACTGGTTACCTGTCAGGAGCGGTTGTGTCTGCTGTCCCTATCTCAGTCTTTGATCTGAATGTAACTGTCAGTACCTCCTTGAGCTCATAAGAAAGAATCCCACAGACTGTCTCCAGGACAATTTTTCTGCCTAGTTCCCCAGTTATTATTGATTTTTTTCTTTTTCCACAAATTGCTGTAATTATTTTTTTGTTTATTTAAAAACAATTTCAATGCTGTTTCCTGGTCTTCTGGTATCAACCCTAGGACCTAGGAAAGTGTGTTTAAAATTAAGTATTGTGGCCAACGAATTCTTAATATAATGGATCTCATTATCTCTGCTATCCTGGTGTCATATGCTGTTTTGACAGTCCCTGTCTTTGGTGCAAGAGAAAACTGTGTTTTGAGGAATTAACATTGGCATGATTAGGACCCAAATCAGTTGACCTTAAGTACATAAAATGGAGATTTTCCTGTGTGAATCTGCCTTAAGGTGAGCCTTTAAAAGAGACTGGACCTTTTTTGAAGTCAGGTTCCAAATGTGGATGGTTCCGTGGAGGGGACTGCACAGCAAGGACCTGAGTACAACCTGAGGGGAGCTGAAGCTGGTCTTGGTCTACAGCTGCCAGAGCAACAAGGGCCTCAGTCTCATAAATGCAAGGAAATATTTTCTGCCAATTACCTAATGCATGTCTCACTTCTAGGTTTGGACCCAACCCAATCAACACCTAATTTCCGTTTTGTGAGACACTAAGTAAGGAACCCGGAAGTCTTAGGTAGTATTCTCCAGAGGAATAGAGCCAACAGTACATACAAATTTGATATTTATTATGAGATTGCCGCATGTGATTACAGAGGCCAAGAAGCCCTGCAGGTTACCATCTGCAAGGTGGAGAGCCAGACAAGCTGGTGATATGATTAAGTCAGAGCCTGAAAGCTGGGGTAGAGGGTGAGACAGAGGATGGTATAGGTCCCAGGGTCCAAAGATTCTAGGGTCATAGGACAGAAGACCAAAGTTTCAGCTCAAGGGGGGAAAAAAAGGAAAAAGAAAATAAGAATTCACTCTTTCTCTATCCTTTTTATTTTTAATTTTTCCCACCATTTTATTAATATATGTGCAATACATTTGCATAACATTTGCAATGAACTGGAGTATTTTGTGCATATATATATATCTCACATCAATATTATAATTCCTTCCCCTCACATTTTTGGACCTCCCAAACCTTCCCCATCCCCCCAACTCCCACTATCACATCCATTCTATAGAAAGCCTGTATTCTGGGTTTCCCAACTCACAGAAACCATGCGATATTTAACATATTTAATCTTCTGCATCTGACTCACTTCACCACTTTCACCACTCAAATCACCACTCTTTAGCTCAGCTTCCCACCCCTACACTGGGCTGCAGTAGCCATATCTTGATACCTCTTATCTGGGTCCTGCAGAGCCCTTTATTGGGACGATTTGCCAAAAGTTTTTTTATGTATCTCAGTATATCTTTGTTGAGATTCTTTAACATGGCCTCACCCACCAATCCATATAAGAAAAGAATTATAACAATGAAATCAAGGCCAGAAAATATGAGTAAGAAAGAGAAGTTAAATTTCAAATTCCTTAGCTGAGTACTAAAAGATAAATGTTTGTACAGTCTGAATGTACAAAGGCATTCAGGTTATTATTACCTCATCAGTTTTCTTAGGATAAACTTAGCATAAAAGACTGATTAAGTGAATTGCTACATTAAATGAACTTAAATCTATCTTACAGAAGTATATTACACTTAAAACAATAGATATAATTGCATACTTAGTTATTTCAGAATTTTTTAAAGTTTCATAACTTATTTACTCACATTTCACTAATTACTAACACTGGGCAGATTTGGTTTATCATTTTATCACCTATCCATCCATAAATTCATATATATGTATTTTTAAGGATTTTATACCAATTCTCCATGTTGAATATAATTATTATGTTTTTTAAACTAATATACAATTAAAAGTAATAATTATGGGGGAAGTTTCACAGATTTTATGAGATAGCTGGAATTGTTTTAGGATACCAATCAAATGATTCAAATACCAATGTTTTTTTGTTACACTTTCTCTTTAGAGGTTTTCTTGCTGGAACTGTTTTAGAAGGATACCAATCAAATGATTCAAATACCAATCTCTATTTTTTTGTTACACTTTCTCTTTAGATGTTTTCTTTCCTCCATGTTTTTGGTGCTGCTTGTCTCTCTGTCTCTCTCTAAGATTCCTTCAAGTATTTTCTGCAGTGCTGGGCTAGTGGTTACAAATTTCATTATGGATTCTTGGTCATGAAAAATTTTTACTTCTTCAGGATAATTTTTCTGGCTACAACAACCTAGATTGACACTTGCTGTCTTTTGAAGCTTGAAATATTTTGCTCCAGGCTCTGCTGGCCTTTCACGTTTGCATTTAGAGATCTGTGGTAATTTGAGTGAGTTTGCCTTGGTAGAATAACATCTATTTTTCTCTTGCTGCTTTTTAATACTCTCCCTTTATGTTGTGTTTCAGAGGTTTTGATTATGATGTGTCATGGAGAGTCTTGTTGCTGGTTGAGGTTATTTGGTGTTCTATAAGCTTCTTGTACTTGAAAAATAATGTCTTTTTCTAGATCAGGGAAATTTTCTTGTACTATTTCAGTGAATAAATTCTTTACACCTTCAGTGCTGCCTTCTGCTCTTTCTCTCACACTCATAATTCTAAGATGATTTCTCTTTGTATCCAGCTACTTTTCTCATTTCTAATTTTGGACTCATGCCTAATTATAGCATTGTTTTCTTCAGCCCATGACATTAGTTTCTGGGATCTCAGGCATCTCTGTGAGTGTTGCCTTGTCTTCTTCCCATGTTTTTGTTGTTGAGGGACTTCACTTGAGAGGCCTAGCTGAGAGGTTTCTTTGAATAAATATGAAGATGTGGGGGGGGGGGAGCCAAATGTCTTCTGAGTTGTGTGCTGGGAGTAGACAGGGAGGGAGGACCTAACAGTCCAATGGCCTCTGAGGTGTCTTGTTCACCCTGAGCCCCTCAGAAAGCTCTCCTCCTTGTCCTGACTTCTCTCCCCTGAGGGTGGGACTCTCCACCCTTGGAGGTGCTCTAGTATTGCTACTGTAAACCCACAGCGCCTGTGTCCTCTAGTTTCCTGTTCTATAATGCAGAATAATAGGTGCACTTGTCCCAGAGGGTGACTGAGGGAGAAAGGCAGCAACAGGAGGGTACATAATTGTGCCTGCAGAAACCACAGAGCTGTGAAAGGTCAGGAGTGGGTAACCCCAGGGCTCAGCAAGTGGACTGCCAAGGGGAATCACACCTAATGACCACAAGTTCAGGGGTGACTTGGGGCTCAGAATGACTGGCTGTGGCAAGGCTAGAGCGATATCCCAGTGCATAAGTGTGAGAACATCTCTCCTGCTACATGCTGTAGACACTCACATTGTCTGTACATTTGGTGTACTGTTCTTTCTGAAAGGGCTTTGTGGTTTTGGTTTGTTTTCAAGCATCAGAAGAAAAACAATTCCTGGGACATTTTCAGGCATCTAGATTGAGATGGCGTCTAAGTCAGTAACCTTCTAAGGAAGAAAGTGCACCTCATTTACTATTGGGTTGTGGACTAAAGGAAAGGGCTGTGTGTGTGTGTGCATGTGCATGCATGCACATGTGGGCTGAATTGCAGCAGAATAGCATTCAGCTTCCCTGCCATTTTAGTTCCTTACATATGCTCAAGGACATTAGAGTCCTCTGACATGTGACCTGGGACTCAAATCAGAACCCCATATACTACAACTCAGTCATCTTGGCATTGGCAGGCTTCAAAACAGATGGTCTCCGTGGCACCAACTTGGCCAGTGTCATGAACATCATAGGCTGTGGGTCAGGATGGTGGGTGGTGAAGCAGAAGTCTTGGCTCCACTTTCTCCATATGCCCTAGAAATTCAAAACTTGGTTTGCTTCAAAATGCAATACACAAATAACTGAGTTAAATTTTCAAATTTGATTCCACATCCAGTCTCCACAGAGGGGACCCATGACCTAGGGAGAAATGTTGAAGAGGCTGTGTGGGAAATGTGTGTGGGGAAAGAGCCAATGTGGAATAAAGGAGAGGGTAGAGGCAGAACCCGGGACAAGCACAGAGGATACTGAAGCCTTCTGGAAGGAGCTACCACTCATAACTTGACAGTGATCAGCCAGGGGCTTTTGTCCAAGAAAGCACTAAAACTTCTTTAGCCAGAACCACGCCAAACTGCCAGTCCTGTCCAGTACACCCCCTAACCCTAACCAAAAAGAATGTGCCAAAATTTGTTTTTCCTGTGCCCTACACTTGTAGAAGTCTCAAGTATTTCAATGATACGGTAAGACAGTGGCTTTAAGATTTTGTCGGGCCTGTATGTGGTGCTCCTGTGTGGGCCATGCGGCTGCTGGAGGTGGACCATGCTTTCAGGATAAGGGTGGAAAGCAACCTGCAAAGCAAGCATGGGCTTCTCAGGATGTTCTCCAGGGCCTGGTCCCCTGGTCCAGGGCCACAGAGGCAGCTGTGACTTCCAGTGGTCTGATTCTCTGCTCACTGCCTGACATATCTAGTTGTGTTTTTTGGTCCATATTTCACTGAGCAAAAGCTGCATACAGTTTTATGTGATTGAAATATGGTGGGAATCCAAGCTCTTTTCAGGAGTCTTGTTCCCTGCTTTCATGGGCTGTTTTTTGTCTGTTACACACTGTGATCATCAAACCTCAAAGCTCTGATACAACAGGGATTGTTGAGATCCCCAAATATATGGAGTAGATGTATACAACATACATGACAAATGAAGAATGAATCATACTCCGCCCTGTAAACCAGCTATGTGGTGGTAGAGTTTGCTTGTCCTTGAGGGATTTGAACTTGCTGCACCTTGTTCCTTGGTTTGTGAAAGTTTAACAAAATATCTGCTGCCTTCCTAAGGGGGCAGAATCAAGACAGCAATGGTAGAGGATTGCTGTATCAGTGGCTCCCTGTGAATTTAGAGGGAAGACTGAGATTTAGTAATGGAAATCCCTCTACAACTGAGTTTTGGAAAGCAAGGGAACAACTGGACCTGAATGGTGACACAAGACCTGCAGAAAAACAGTAAAGATCACCAGCTAGGTGATTCAAAAGCTCATCATGCTCTCCCAGAAGCCTTTCAACAAGTCACACTCATAGGGATTTGGAACCCTCCTCACTGTGAAGGAAATAATCTAATGGAAGAAGTCTGAATAGTATAGACACTGTCTATAGACACTATCTGATCTACAACCCACCGCAATACTGCCATGGGAAGATGAGGCAATATGTCCCAAGGCAATAAATCCCATGAAAGAAATTTCTGACACTCCAGAACTTGCTTTAGAAAAAAAAAAGTCAGAAAAGAACTGATACTAATGCAGAAAGAGGTTTGTCAGCTTACAGAGCATATAATCAAAGAAGTAGGTCTAAAGACAGATAGAAATTTGGCTGATTGTCAAGAATGCACTACTAAACTGGTAAAGGAGGCATTTAAGGGAAACATACCAGTAGAAAAGTAGAAAGACCAAAAGGTGAGAAAGAGACGGGGTGCAACAGCTGGTGGATGATTCAAAAAGAAAGAACCTCAGAATTGCAGGAGTGCCGGAGAAAATGGAGGACAGAGAGAAAGGTATAAAGAACGTGTTCAATGAAATTGTAGCAGGAAATTTCCCAAATCTAGAAAAAGAAATTAACATTGAGCTACTGCAGGCATATAGAAGACCATTTGACTTCATGATAACATTTCCAGGACTCATCATAATCGAAAATCTGTATCCTCAACACAAAGAGAAAGTACTAAAAGCTACTAGAGAAAAACAGTAACCTACAAAGACAAACCTATCAGAATAACTGTATGTTTCTAAACACAAGCTTTAAGCCAGGGGAGTTGCAGGATAAATCTTTCAAATAATAAAAGAAAATAAGTGTAATCCCAAACTGTTACACCCTTCAAAATGTCCTTCAAATTAGAAAGAAAACTTATTTTTTATATAAAACCTACAGAAATTTATCCCCCTTAGACCAGTGTTGCAGAAAATACTTGAAAATGTGCACATACTGAGGAACAGGTTTTTTTTTTTTTGGGGGGGGGGGGGAGTCTTCCATCCAGCGGTTTAATTTTCGTGATTTTTATGAAGTAGAGCTGCTGATCTCCAACTATTTATACTCTTGCAAGGCTTCATGCAAAACATGTAGACCTGCTCACTCATGCACTCAGCCAGCCTTTCTGACCTCCCCTTCTCTACCTTCTGCTCCCCATTGAGAGTGATCAATACCAAACCCCAAATCCTTTGAATTGTAGCATCAGTATTTTATCTAGGGAGGCATGAATTTACTGGGAAAGGATTCCTATATTCTGAGCCCATTGGGAAGGGTGAAAAGTTATTCAAAACTATAGTTTGAACAGAGCTACCAGGCCACCATTGGCTTTGGTTTGACTTTGTATGTATGGCTTAAAAATGGGTGCTTCCTTGAGACAGCTTCGGCTTTGTGTGGATGGTATGCCCAAACATAGCCTTTCATGGTGACCAAGAATCAGGTAATAAACAAGTGAACTCCTGTATAACAGATCCTGATCTCCTGAGAAATCAGAAAAACCCTCTCCAAAGCTTAATCTTTCTGCCTTACCATGTTACCCAGAGAGTAATTCTGCCCTTTATTTTATTCTCCTTAAGAATTTTTCTCAGTATTAAAAATTCAACAGCCTGAATCTGATATATTGTCCAGGAGGGTTAATTTTTTTTCATCTTTCATCCTGACAGTGGTGTGAACAATCTGGAAAATATTACTGAGAACCAGTAATCATTGTTCAACACAAGATCACCATTATGATTTTGTTCTTCAAGAGTGTAAGACAAGGGATCTGGAGGAATGGTTCAGCAGTTAAAGCATTTGCCTAGCAAGCACTAAGTCAAGTGCTAAGTACCCAAGTTCAATTCCGCAGCACCACACAAACTGGGCATAGTGGAACACGCCTATAATCCCAGCACTCAGGAGGCTGAGGCAGGAGGACTGCTGTGAATCCAAGGCCAGCTTGGGCTCCATAATGAGTTTAGGACCAGCCTGGGCTACAGAGTGAGACCCTGTCTCAAAAACAAAAGAGTATAAGACAAGTATCTAGTAACGGGACTTAGGACTTAACAAACTCTCCTTGTTGCTTTGCCTGCTAAAGACTTGATTGTAGAAGCTTGTCTCCAATATTGATGCACGTAGCTCCTGCAAGTCTATTCAACATTTACTAAGCACCTAACTTGTGTACCTTAGTTACTTTTTTGCTTCTGGGACACAATACCTGGTATCCGTAATTTAAGAAAGATTTGCTTTTGCTCATAGTTTCAGAAAAATCTCAGTCCATTCATGCATGGCTGGTAATGGTGGAAGCACATGGTGGACACCTAGCAGGAGGAAAAGCTGTTCACAGCATGGCAGACAGGACGCCAAGTGAGGGAGGGAGGGCGGAGCTAGCACACATTCTTCCAGGTCATATCTCAGTGATTCACCCCTTGCAGATCAAGACCGAGTGTTACACCACTCTTGACCAGGCCCCATCCCTTAGGACATGATTCTATAGGTATTCCACAGTAGCCAAATACATGAGGATTTGGGGGGACATTCCAGATTCAAACCATAACAGTGTGTCGGATGCCATGCCACCACCTGGGGACATGTGATCTGACCTGAAGGAGGTGTATAGCATAGGAGGGGAGGACGAGTGACAAGTGCACTGTATTGTAGGTGCCGTGGTGGAAGGCATGCAGGCATGGTGGCAGGAAGTGGTGGGCAGAGGGAGGGTGGTCAATTCTACTGGAGACAGAGAGGTTCTGAAAGCTCTTCATAGATGTGTGAAGCTTTGCCCGTGAGAGACATTGGCAAAAGAGATTTTGAGGCCAGTGTTTCTGATCCACCTCAAAGTTCTCGATTTTTTCTGTATTAACACTGAGCAAGGGAAACTCTGCTCTTTGATAGTGTAGAAGTGATTGTTATCATAACATATCAATTAAATATTGCCCTTTAAAGGTACATGGTTCCTGGTGGAGGGGGTTAGGAGAAAGGATATTTAAATCAATTTACCTATGTTAGAAAGTATTACTTTGATTTTGATTATTGAAAATCATCAGTTCTTGGAGCTGTCCGTGGTGCTGACATCAGTAGGGCTCTCACACTCTTTACCTTGGGAAGGCCAGCTCAGCTCTCTGCCTGTTTCACTCTACTGGGGTCTAAACTGGTGCCTCCACCTCAGCACCTGTATTAATGGCCTTACAAGGCAGGAGGGAGCAACTTGAATTTCTTCTTGCTCTACAGCTGCCTGAGAGAAGTGCTAGGCTCTTATTCTAAGCTTCTGCCGAGGAATCTCACACCACTACCATGAAAGCCCAGTGTCCTCGTTACTTGTTGCTGGGACAAAATATCCAACACCCACAACTTAATGGAGGAAAGGTTTATTTTAGTGCCCAGCTTCAGAAGGTCTCAGTCCATTCTTGGGCAAAGGTGGTGGAAGCACATGCTGGATGCCTAATCAGAGAAAAGCATGGCAGACAGAAAGCCAAGTGAAGGAGGAATAAGGTGATGCCTAGAGACTGAGGGCAAAGGCCAAAACTTTTCCAGGAAAAACTGTAACAGTGTTTCTTCTTCCTTTTCTTAGTTGAAGCTACCATTTTGGCCCCCTCACCCAGGGTGAGTGCCCGTCATTTCCTGGCCCACAAGTCAAAACACATACCTGAAAGCTCTGCCCTGAATGCTCCTCAGTCTCCACAAGCTGACACAATCCCTCCAGGGCAAGCCCCAAACAACCACCCCTTCCAGCCAGGCCCCACTTCCCAAAACCACACAGTTCCATTCCATAGTTATCCCACTACATCCAAATATGTGAGGCTTTGGGGGGGGAGGTACATTGCAGATCCAAATTATAACACCCAGAAAGTTCCTGATAGAGCAGTGCCTCTCAATTGGGGTACATTTAGCACTGTCTGGAGATACTTGCACTTGTTACATTGGCACATGGAGCTATGGTGTATATACTACTGGATTCTAGAGGATAGAGGCCAGGAATGTTGCTAAACATTTTACTGTGCATGGGACATTCCTTACAACAAACTGACCCAAAATGCCAGTAGTGTCAAAGTTAAAAAATCTTGGACAGACTGGAATCTGATTCACTATATTAGATTTACCAGCTATGACCTATCACTGAACTGTCCTGAGGTAATTTTTAGTGTATAGTTGTGTAGGTTCCTGAACAATACAGCCTAAAGCACTTCCCAGTTCTAACTCAACATATCTGTGGTCCCTAAATGCTTACTGAGTACATTGTTAGAATTAACATCTGTAAAATAAAAGAAAATAGATAAAATATTGAAATAAATATATGCAAATATATGCATTCAGATAATGCTTTCTCCATACTCCAGGTTGGTGGAGGGCAGATTCCATGGCCTGGGAGCCAGAAGCCCTGTTCTGTTTCCAGGTGGCACTGGAGGCCATGTGATCTGAGGCAGCCCCAGCCACGTACTGTGTGGCCCACAGCACCCACTCAGAGTACCCACATCCTGCAGTGAGTGCAGCTTTTGTTTTAACAATTCTCACAGAGCCATTTTGGTATCAGGGCCACGTGCTACCCAACTGCATTTGCATGTTGCTCAGAAGAAAGCTGCCACCCTTTCTGGCTGTGGCCTGGTGGCTCTCCTCACTCTGGTGTACAACCAGAACCCTGAGGAGCAAGACACTGGCTGAGGCCAGCCACTTTTCAGTCTCTCTTGATGAGGAAGAGGTAATTTACCTTCACAATTAAAATGAGGAGGGCCAGCTGCAGCTCAGATGTCAGAAACGGCACCAAAAGAGCTCTGATGTCAGGAGTCCAGGTCACAGAGCCGCTGGACAACTCATCAGACCTCTCCAGGCTGTCACCTTTGAGAAAGTTAGTGAGATGACTCATCTAAAAGCATGTTCTTTTGTTAAAGAAATATCACATCAGGCTGAGGGGATAGCTCAGTGGTTAGGCTCATGGCCTACCCTGGGTTTGATTCCCTGGCACAACATTAAAAGAAAAATAGCTTAGCATGATGGCATATGTATTGTAATCCCAGGATTTGGGAGGCTGAAGCAAGAGGATTCCCAAGGGTTCAAGGCCAGCCTGGGCTATGTGTGAGTTGAGGACAAGCCAGAATGACAGAGTGAAGCCCTGACCAAAAAACAAACAAACAAACAAACAAACAAACAACAAAAAAAACCTAGCCTATGCCAAGTATGTACACACTATCTCAACACGAAGCTCATGTTTTCAAGACAGAAACTGGTAGAACTTCAATCTTCTAAGGAAACTATCATCAAAGTGATCTTTCTAAAAACCTGAGGTCATTTCTTTCCTTTACTCGGAGATTTTTGATGCAAGAATTTTTATTATTTTCTTCGTTGGGAGCCTAATGAGAACTACAGATTGACTTTCTGGAGACATGCTTCTGAACACGTACACAAAACATTTTGTGTATACACTCAGGAATCCATGGACCTAAGTTAAAATTCTGGGCAAGGAATGTTTAAACTCTAAAGCATCCCAGAAGCCGAGGTGTTGATTCTTTATGCACTGGTGAAGTCTATAGAGTTGGTGCCAATATTTGCTTCTGCCTCAGCTGCTGGCCCATTACCAGGGGATGGTCAATTCAAACATACCTAAATTGACTGTCCAGGCAGAATTCGTGCCTTTGAATATCTCTTCTCCTAGCCTCCTTGCTCCTCAACTGCTCTCAGCTGGCTTTGGCCCATGGGGAACAGCAATGGAGAAACATCTGGGGACAGGTAGGAACCTTCTGGTAACAAACCAGGATTGCTTTCAGCTGCGCTGTGTTACCAGTACTGCTGGGTCATTGGCAAGCCTGGGTTTTAGATTCCAGGCCAATGATGTGACATGGTCCAGGGCCCACCTACACCTGAAGGTAACTCTTGAGGAACCAAGTTGCCTCTGGGAGAGATCCCAGCTAAAACAGGGCCTCCCAGCCAGTCCAAGAAGCTCAGAGAAGTGCCAGAAGGCAGGTAATAGGGACTGAAATGGTAATTTCTTTCACTTTGACAGTAAGTGTTCTGCAGAGTTGTCAGATGGGAGAAGAATAGGGAGTGCTCTCCCCCATCACTCCAGCGGCTGGAGTTCGGAGCCATGGTGCTGCCCCCATTGTGGTGACCTGTTGAGGGTCCAGATCTCACACTGGTCCAAGTCTGAAAGGCAAGAAACTTGGGCGTCTCAAATCAGAATGCAGATGCAAAACCTAGGACATGCCTTTGTTTCAACACTTGAATTCACCTCTTGCGGGTCACCTATGAAGCAATTGTGACTATCCAGACTCCTGACAACATGAGAATAGTGACATTTCCATTTTCATAGACTACTCATCTCAGGGTGAAACTGAGGCACATCACATTTGTAGACCAGGTCTGTATAAATGCAAAATTCATTTACAGTATGCCCACACTCCTCTTAGGAAGCGCAAAGAAAAAGTAAAACTTGTTTACAAGACTTGCACAAGAGAGAGACCAGCAGCTAAAATTCCAGAGTACTTGTCTTACCAGATTAGAAAATCATTTGTGTTTCTTTTTCTTCTCAAGAAATAGGTCACATGTACATGTTCTGCCTTGCTCTAATAAATCTTTGGTAATGTCTGTCAGGATATCTAAACTCCTTAGTAGAGTTCTGCACAGAAGCAGCAGCCCCCGGGCACCGTGATATGGCACCCCTCAGTCTGCAACCTGAAAGCCTGACAGAGCTTACGTAGTTGGCTCTAGCTGACACACCCACCTCTGGCTCAGCGGAGGTGATCCAGTGCTTACCTGCTCCAGAAAGTCTGTGGGGGATCAAGCTACAGCTCCTGCAAGGGTCTTCTCCAGAAAGAGTGGGGTGAACCAAGGATGGGACTAATAAATTACCTTGCTTTGTTTGGCCTTCCTCCTCCTGCATCTGAAATTTTTTCCATAAGTATTGATGAAAGTGAGTACCAGCTTCCCCAGTGGCCACTGTCAGTTAAGATACCATGGCTTTTCTCCAATGTTACAATTATCTAGAAGGTACTCATTAGCCACATGTGATGATCAATTACTTGAGAGGTGGTTAGTCTGAATTGAGCTATGCCATAAAGATACAATACTCTGGGTTCCCAAGTCAGTATGAGAAAGAATTTAAGTTATCTAGTTAACAGTTTTATATTAATTGCATGTTAAATTATATGTTGGATAGATGGTGTCGAATACAATACAGTGTTAAAGCTGATTTCACCCACTTCCTTTCTCTTTTTTAGGTAGTCAGTAGAAAAATTAAGGTGTGTGTGAGTTGCATTTGTAGCTCACATGTTCCTATTGGACAGCACAGCTTAAGTAGAATGCACGTGCTTTCCGATATTTCGGAGTATACATATTTAGAATCTTTTCCCCATCAAGATAAAGGTCAGGTGTTACCCCTTTTGTTTATGGGTTCCCGATAGGGCTCAGGAATTCCTAGCAAACCCCAATGCGGTTTCAAGGGCTGGAGCTCTACACAATTCCTTATTTGTGGGAGGGTCCCACAAGTGTACAGCACAGAAGTTCTCACTAGTCCTGGTAGAACAATTGGACCTTCGCCCTTAATCCGGAACAGGGCCTCTCTGCTGAGTACCATAGAAGCAGGTAGGGCCCGTGAAGTACTCATATTTTTGTAAAGGTGGAGATTTAGATGTATATCTCTCCAAACAGTGGCTCACAGGCCGCACTGCACCCCAAGGTCCTCTAGAAGCTCACTCAAAGCTCCTTTCTCCAGCATGCACCCTTTGCCCCCAACAGAACCTCTTGGCCAAAGTCGAAGGATGAGGTTTTGACAGAACGGACCAGAGGGCTTCAGGGTAACTACTCCTGAGGCGCCTGCATCTCAGGCACCAGCTATTAAGTCAATGCAAGGTCAGCAAGCTAAAACTTTGTCCACATGTTCACAAGAAAACAGGAGCGTCATCAAGGGAAGATATGGGCCTCAGCCCGCAGCATGAACAATCCCACACCTGGCGGGGCGTGTTGACCCCTGTCAGGTCACGTCCCAGAAAGGACACTTTGATTTTCAAGCTCATGTAGCAGAGGACAGTTCCCAGGCTTTGCTAAGCAGCCAGGCCCAGCTAGATAAGGAGTGCAGGTGGCTTCAAAGGAGGCTGATAATAGCATAGAAAAAAAAACGTAGTAGGTCTTAAGGTGACAGCGACATCCACCCTAGAACTACTAAGATGATGTATCGTATATTTAATTTTTTATTTATATTTTGCACATTTATTTATTGCATATTTATTTTTTATATTTACATACTGCATCCCTTTCTCTTCCTCACCCTCTCATCCCCCTTCCCTTTCCCTCTCCACAAAGTCCATTTTCCTACTTTCTTCTGTGTCTCTTACATTTTTTTGTGGTTTGGTTTTCTCATATTAGAGAAACTATGTGATGTCTAATTTTCTGGGTCTGATTCATTTCACTGATCATAATGGTCTCAAGGTGCATCCATTTGCCTACAAATGAATCAAATTTGTCATTCATAATGGCAGAGTAGTACTCCATTGTGAATATATACCACATCTTCTTTATCTAGTCATCTGTACTTGGACATATTGGCTTCCAAGATTTGGCTAGTATCAATTGTGCTGCTGTAAACATGGGTATGAATGTCACTATAGTAAGATGACTTTAGCTCTTTTGGGAAGATACCCAGAAGAGGTATAGCTGGGTAGAATGGAATGTCAATTTTCACTTTTCTGAGGAATCTCCACACTGCTTTCCACCAGCAATGTAGGGTTCCTTTTCTCCCACAGCTTCACCAGCATCTGTTGTTTGTTTGTTTGTTTGTTTGTTTTTGAGTTCTTAGTAGCAGCCATTCTCACTGGAGTTAGATGGAACCTCCGTGTTGTTTTAATTTGCATTTCTGTGACAGCTAAAGATGTTGAACATTTTTTTCATATATTTATTGGCCATTCAGAATTATTCTGAGAACTGTTTGTTCATTTCGGATTCAGTGCACAGTGAAAGTTGTGGGCTTAGCTTCATTATTCTGCACATGGTGAGGCAGGTTTCCCAGGACCATTTGTTAAAGGGTTTATCTTTATTCCAGTGCGGTTTGGCCCCTTTGTCAAAGATCAGATGGCTGAAGGTAGTCAGGGATGTTTCTGTATCCTCAATTCTATTCCACTGATCCACCTGTCTGGTTTTGTGCCAATACCATGTCATTTTTATCACGGTTGCTGTGTAATCTAATTTGAATCTGGTATCATGATGCCTCCAACTTTTGTTTTTGTTGCTTAGGATTGTTTGGCTATTCTGGGCCTCTTGTGACTGCATATAAATTTTTGGATCATTTTTTCTAGTTTTGTAAAAGATGCTGCTGGTAACTTTTTTTTTTTTTTTGGATTGCTGTCACCTCTGGAGTTTTTTCCCATTTTATTGATATGTATAAGTGCAAAATTTAAGATTTACAATGAAGTTGAGCATTTTGTGCACATACGTATCTTGTCTGGGTGACCAGGAGTTGCTGGTATCTTGATTGAGATTGTATTGAATCTGTATATCAGTTTAGGTAGTGGGTACATTTTGACAATGTTGGTTCTGCCTACCCGGTGACAGGAAATGTCTTTCCATTTTGTAAAATTGTCTTCAATTTCTTTTTTCAGAATGCGATAGTTCTCAGTATAGAGGTCTTCACTTGTTTTGTTAGTTTGATTTCTAGGTATTTAATTTTCTTTGAGGTGACTATGAAGGGGATTGTTTTTCTGATGTCTTCCTCTGTGTTTTCACTGTTGCTATAGAAGAATGCTATTGATTTTTGTGTATTGATTTTATATCCTGAAACTTGTCTGAATTGGTTTATTAGGCCTAAGAGTCTTCTGGTAGAGTTTTGGGGGTCCTTTATGTAAAGGATCATATCATCTGCAAATAAGGATAGTTTGACTTCTTCATTTCTCATGTGAATTCTCTTTATTCTAGTCTTTTGCCTGATTTCTGTGGCTAAGGTTTTGAGCACTATGTTAAATAAGAGTGGTGAGAGTAGACACCCTTGTCTGATTTGAGGGAAAGAGCTTTTCGTCTTTCACCATTTAGGTAAGATGATGTCAGCTGTAGAATTGTTGTAAATTGCTTTTATTAGCTTGCAGTAGGGTCCTTCTATACCTATTTTCATCAGAGTTTGTATGAGGAAGGAGTGTTGTATTTTGTCTAAGGCCTTTTCTGCATCTATTGAGACGATCATGTGATTTTTGTCTTTGCTTTTGTTGATGTGGTGTGTTACACCAATTGATTTGTACGTATTAACCCAGCCTTGCATCCTTGAGATGAAGCCAACTTGGTTGTGGTGCATGATCTTTGTAATAGTTCATTGCATTCTGTTTCCAAGTATCTTATTGAGAAATTTTGTGTCTATATTCATTAAGTAAATTGGCCTATAATTTACTTTCTTTATTGGATCCTTATCTGGTTTGGAAATCAAGTTGATACCTGCTTCGATTTCATGGATGAGTTTGAGGAACACTGGCACTAACTCTTTCTTAAAGTTCTGTTAAAATTCTGCAGTGAATCCATCAGATCCCGGGTTTTGTTGGTAAATTCTTTATTACTGCCACAATTTCATCCCTGGATATTGCTCTATTGAGAGTTTATATATCTTCTTGGCTCAAGTTTGGTATATCATACATGTCAAGGAATTTATCCATTTCTTCTGAGTTCGTGAATTTGTTGGAATATTGTTTTTCAAAATAGTTTCTTATACTTCTCTGGATTTCAACAGTGTCTGTTGTGATTTCACCTTTTTCATTTCTAACTGCATTGATGTGAATTCTTTTCTGTCCTTCTTTTGGCTAGAAGCTTACCAAACTTATTTATCCTTTCGAAGAACCAACTGTTTGATTCATTGATCTTTTCTATTTTTTTTTTTTTTAGTTTCAATTTCATTGACATCTGCTCTGATTCTTATAATTTTCTTCTATCTACTACATTTGGATTTGATTTGTTCTTGCTTCTCAAGGACTTTGAGCTGCATTATTAGACAGTTAATTTCAGATTGCTCTGTTTTCTTCATATGTGCACTCATAGCTATAACTATAGCTTCCATTTTAATACTGCTTTCATTGTGTCCCACAGATTCTAGGATGATGTGCTTCCATTGTCATATGACTTCAGGAAGTTCTTGATTTCTTTCTTGATTTCTTCTGTGATTTATTCCTTATTCAGTAATGTATTATTTAATCACTATGTATTTGAGGAGTTGCTGTAGTTACATTTGCTATTGATTTCTATTTTTATTTCACTATGATATAAAAATATTCAGGAAAAGATTACAATTCTTTTGTATTTATATGAACACTTTTTCTGTCCAAGGATATGGTTTGTTTTGGAAAAAGTACCATGTACTGCTGAGAAAAAAAAATGCGTGTTCTGTTGACATTGAACAGAATAATCTCTAAGTATCTGCTCCATGGTGTGATTTAACTATGATTTTTCTTTGTCGATTTTTTGTTCTGTTGATCTGTCTATTTGTGAGAGTGGGGTATTACAGTCTCCCGGTATGATTGTACTGGGGACTGTTTGGCCCTTCATGTCCAATAGTTTTTGTTGTATATAACTGGGTGCACCTACATTGGGTGCATATATGTTTTTCCCACTATTTTTATTAATATACAAATGTAGTACATAGTATTTACAATGAATTTGGGTGTTTCGTACATCTATGTATCACATCGATATCACAATCCCTTCCCATCTTCTACCCTCCCTCCCCCTCCGTGTCCCTTCCCCGGCTCCGGCTATCACTTCATATGGTTCCAAAGAATGTCTGTGTTCTGGGTGGGTGCATATATGTTTGTAATTGTAAGCTCTTCTTGTTGGATTGTTTCTTTTACTGGCATGTGGTGAACATCTTTGTCTCTACTGATCTGTTTTGGTTTGAAGTCTGCAGTGTCTGGGAATAGTACTGCTAATCCTGCTTGTTTCTGGGCTTCACTAGCATATAGTATTAGTTTCCAACCTTTTACCTTCAGTCAGTGTGCTGCTTTGTGGGTGAAGTGTGTCTCTTGCAGACAACAAATTTTTGGCTTTTGTTTTTTGATCCACTCTGCCAGCCTTTGTCTTTTGATTGGTGAGTTAAAAGTAATTATCCTAAGATTTTTACAGAATCCTGTCATTGTCTTGTTTGCTAGTGTTGGCTCTTTGCTTTTTCTTTTTGTTACATTTTGTCTTTAGATGTCTCCTTTCCTCCATATTCTTTGATGCTGCTTGTCTCCCTGTCTCTCTCTCTAAGATTCCTTCAAGTGTTTTCTGCAATGCTGGGCTAGTGGCCACAAATTTCTTAAGAGATTCTTGTTCATGAAAATTTTTTATTTCTCCTTCAGTTTTCAGAGATAATTCTATGGATACAACCTGGGTTGACACTTGTCTTTTAAACTTGAAACGTTTTGTGTCAGACTCTCCTGGACTTTAAAGCTTGCATTAAGAAATCTGTGGTAATTGAAATGGATTTGCCTTGGTAGAATAATGTATGTTTTTCTCTTGCTGCTTTTAATATTCTCTCTTTACATTGTATTTCTGAGGTTTTGATTATAATGTGTTGTGGCAAGTCTTATTGCTGATTGAGGTTATTTGGTATTCTATAAGTTTCTTGTACCAGAACATTAATTTCTTCCCCTAGAATTGGGAAATTTTCTTGCATGATTTCAGTGAATAAATTATTTATACCTTTGGTGCTGTCTTCTGCTCTTTCTCCCACACCTACAACTCTGAAATTGGTTCTCTTTGAATCATTCATCAGCTGTTGTATCCAGCTACTTCCTAATTTCTAATTTCATGACTAATTATAGCATTTATTTCCTTGGCCTTGTTTTCAAGGTCTGAAATTCTGTCCTCACAAATTTTAAGCCACCATGCCCAGTTTATGTGGTGCTGGGGAATTGAACTCAAGTACTTGGTGCTTGCTAGTCAAGCATTTGACCACTGACCTATTCCTCCAGCCCCTAATTTTTTTTCTTGAGACAGGATCTCAATCTGTTGTCCAGGTTGGTTCTGAAATCACTATGCAGCACAGGATGGCCTCAAACTCACAGCAGTCCCACTGCCTCAGACTCCCAAGTGCTGGGATTAGTGAAGAAATTTATGACAACTAAATCAGGACCACAAAAAATTCTTTGGGGTCTTCTGGATAGAGATAAGAAAGATAAGTACAGCAAAGAAATCAGAAGCAAATATACATTGAACAGAGAGAACAACTAAACAAATAGGAAAACAAAAAGAAATCACTATCCAAAGATCAGGACAGGTCTCAATCTTTATAGGACAATTATAACTCTTAATGTCGACAACCTCAACTAACTAATTAAAAAACATAGGTTGGCAAACTGGATTAAAAAAAAATAAACATAACCCAATGTCTTAGTTACTTTTTCATTGTTGTGATGGAATACCTGACATGCACAAATTAGGGGAGGAAAAGCTTATTTTAACTCACAGTTTCAGGTGGTCACAATACATTCATGGGTGGCCAGCAGTAGTGGAAGAACATGGCAGAAGTGAAGGTGAACATGACATTGCAACCAGGAAGCCAAGTCAAGTCCAAGAGGGCAGGAAGAAGTTGCAGTCAACCTTCCTGGTCCTGTCCCAGTGATCCCACCTTCTGTGTCCAGCTTCAGCATTCTGTCCTTTCCAGGTTTAAGTCCACACCACACGCCTATAATCTAAATCCACCACTCACCAGTAATATACCCCTCCAGACCAGGCCCCAATCTCCTAACAGCATAACTTCGAGATACATAAGACTTGAGGGCACATTCCAGATCCAAACCACAATACCCAACCATATGTTGCTTGCAAGAGATCCACCTTACTCATAAACATAGTCTGAAGCTGAAAGGATGGAGTTCCATCTTCCACTCAACAAGTGGATAAAAACAAACATGGGAGCGATGCTCTTTACTGAAAAGGTGGACTTTAAGCTAAAATTGGTCAAAAGAGACAGAGAGGATCACTTTATCCTCATTAAGGGAACAATTCAACAGAAGGAGCGAACAATAGTAAATATTTATGCACCAAACAATATTGCACCCAATTGTATAAAACAGAAGCTTCAGGACTTAAAAAACAACACACTTCAACACAATTACAATAGCAAATTTTAACATTCTCTCTCCAAGGAATATAGGTCAACTAGAAAAAAGAATCAACAAAGACATAGCAGATCTGAACAATACTATAGAAGAAACAGAATTGACAGACATCTCCAGAGTTTTGCACCTAACAATGGAAAACACATTCTTCTCAGCTAGCCATGGAACACTTTCCAAAATAGACCATATTCTAGGCCACAAAAAGAATTTAAATGAATACAAAAACAGCTGAAGCAGTCCTATGTGTCCTATCAGATCATAGTGAAATGAAACTACAAATAAATAACACCACAAGCAACAGATATTACTCAAACAAATGGAGACTGAATAAGTACACTAGTGAACAGACAATGGGTCATAAAAGAAATTAAGGAAAAAATTTAAAATTTCCTAGGGACAAATGAAAATTGAAACATGTCACAACAAAAACTTGGGACACAATAAAAGCAGTGTTAAGACAGAAATTCTTGCCATGCAAGCATACATACACAGAAACAAGTGATCCCAAATAAATAATCTAATGATGCAACTCAAGGCTCTAAAAAAGCAAGAGCAAGCTAACTCTAAAACTAACGGAAGGAAAGAAACTATTCAAAAGAGCAAGGAAACAAATGAAAAGTTGGTTCTCTAAAAAAATAAATAATATTGATAAACTCCTAGCTCATTCAACAAAAAGAAGGGAAGAGAAAACCTAAATCAGTGTAATTACAAATGAAAAAGGTGAAATTACAACAGACAGCACCAAAATCCAAAGGATTATAAGAAGTCACTTTGAAAAGCTGTACTCCAGTAAATTTAAGAATCTAGAAGAAATGGACAAGTTTCTAAACCTCCATATTTGAAGAAAGTAGGAATAAAATACCTGAACCAACTAGTAATCAGCTATGAAGCTGGGGAATAAAAACACTTCTAACAAAGAAGAAGATGCCAGGGCCCAGTGGATTCATGGCTGAATTCTACCAGAAATTCGGGAAAGACTTAATGCCAATACTCAGCAAACTTCTTCAAGAAACCCAAAAAGAAGGAAGGTGCCAAAGTTATTTCTTGAAGTTAGCATAACTTTAATACTAAAACCAGATGAGACACCCCCCCCAAAAAAAGAAAAACTATAGGCCAATATCCCTGATGAAGACAGATGCAAAAATATTCACCAAGATACTCACAAACAAAATGCAGCACATCATAAAAAGATTATACATCATGACCAGGTTATCCTCATACTAGGGATCTAAAGATGGTTCAACCTATGCAAATCAATAAACTTTATACACAGAAAAAGCATTTGTTGAAATTCAACATCCATTTATGAGAAAGACTCTGAAGAAAATTACAGAAGGGCCTTGTATCAATCTAGCCAAGCTGTCTTTGACAACCCCTCTGCCAGTATCATTCTAAATAGGGAAAGACTGAAAGCACTTATTCTAAAACTGGGAACAAGACACAAATGTCCATTGTCACCCCTACTGTTCAACATAGTGCTTGAAATTCTGGCCAGAACTATCAGTCAAGAGACAAAAATAAAGGAATATGAATTGGCAGTATTTTCTGCAACACTGGGCTAGTATTCACAAGTTTCTTTAGAGATTCTTGGTCCTGAAAAATTTTTACTTCTCCTTCAATTTTCAGGGATAATTTTGCTGAATACAACAACTTGGTTTGACACTTCCTGTCTTTTAAAGCTTGAAAGACTTTCCATATCAAAGAAAACTTGAAGATTTTTTTTTTTTTTTTTGACACCAGGTCTCTGCGGCCCAGGCTGGCCTTGAACTTAAGGTAATCCTCCTGCCTCAGCCTCCCAAGTGCTGTTATAAAATACCCACAAGCTGTTGAGAGGTGAGGCCTGGTGGGAGGGAGCAGAACACGGGGCTTGGCCCAGAAGGGGCGGATCACTGGGGCAATACCTAGAAGGGTAGCTAAGATCGTTCCTCTCAGACCTGGCTTCTACTGTGCCATGAAGAGCTGCCTCTGCCTCTGCCTCGGTCACTACCATGTGCTTCCACCATTGCCAGCTGCCCATAAATGGGCTGTGACTGTCTGAAACTTTGAAAATAAATCCTTCCTCCTTTAAGTGGTGGATGTAGGTATTTTTGTGACAGCATTGAAAAGGTAACTTGGAGACCTTGCCGGCATTATCATAGCAGACTATTCTATAATCTCTATCGTTTCTGTACTCTAATCAAGCAAATTTGCAGCTTTAAAGAGAACCCAATTTTCTGTTTATGACATGTTTTTATCATTTCCTAGGGCATTTCAGGTCTTAGGAAGACAAGATACAGGCCCTCAGAATCTCAGCTCAATACCCTATAGCAGGGTACTGTTGAAGCAGCCCTATGGGAAGACCAGCTGGGTGGTGATGGTTCTCCCCATTCTACAGATGAGGAAACAGTTCCAGAGAGGCTACATGACTGCCCAGAGTCAGACATGGACCCACAAGATGTCAGCGGTAGGAAAAATGCCACATGCTAAATATAATCCCCATTGTCATTTTACTAATAAGGAAGTTGAGACCTATACTGATAATGGTGGGACACTCTAAGTTCTAAGACTCTTAGGTTTGAGTTCATTTTGTAAAATGGCCTCAGTGTCTTCATCTGTAGACTGATGATAATAATAGTGTCCAACTCACAGTTAGGACCACTCAACACAAAGGAATAAACTCTCAATAAATAAGAGTAGTTTTGTCATGCTGCATGCACTTACCTTTTCTACCCATTTCAGATGTACCTATGACATTTTCTGCTAGAGTTACCCCAAACAGACTTTCTGTGAAAATTTAGCTTTGACTGGGGAATGGGTTGAGTAAATCAGAAATCAAGAAAGTTGAGGGCATTTTTTTTGGAAGTTGGGGAGTCAACTATACTATCAGGCACTATTTTCCTAGTGATAGAAGAATAGATCCCTTTATAGTCCTTCCTCCTCCCTTACATTGTGGAGGTAATCGCAATGGAAAGGTTATCCATGCCCAGCTGGAAGCTGACAAAGAATGATTGTCACTGCAGTTCTAATTTTGCCCAAAGTCCCACAAAAGAAAGGAGGGTGAGTCCTTGAGGCAATAATTTCCAGTCTCCAGAGCACAAAACAAGCTCTGTGTATGTTTCTGCCTCTCTCCACATGGGGTTATCTCATGTTACACAGCAGTTTACAGTTTTTTAAGGTAAGACCTTGGCAGATGTTGTCTTAGCCCATTGTACAGTGTCCCTCTCTGCAGGAGTCAGGGAATGTCTGCCATCACTTCGCGAAATTTCCATCTCCAACTTGTAAGTAAAAACTGAGACTAAGATAATCGTGAAACTTAAATCTAAGGCTACACTGCCAGGATATGGCTTAGTCAAGACCCAAACAGTGGTCTTTGATTCTCAACTTAGTTCTGTCCAAAAGTTTTCTCCAAAAGAGAGCGGTGATCACATGATTTTAGTGCCTTCCTTTGTTCTGCTCAAACCAGAAATGCTCTGAGAAACTTAATGTCGTTACATGTGCAAGTCATATTGTTTCTTTGTTCTCTTTTTTCTGGGTTTTCTCTGAGCTATAACACCCCTAAATGTATTGTGTGGTAACAAAACCCCACTACATAATTAAGGGATCACAAAGCATTTGTGTTCCAGAAAGTAGCCAGGCCCTATGATTACATACTATTTTAACTCATCACATTTCTGAATAGAATAATATTCCTAATAATCACAAAGGACCTCTGAGCATCAAATAAAAATCTGGAGATAAATTTCACTCCTAGATATTTACTCAATAAAAATAAAAGAATGTGTCCACAAAACTACTCGTGGGTGAGAATTCATGGATGTGGGAAACAATCCAAATGCACATTGACAAGAAACAACACATTCACATGGTATAACTTTACTCCACAATTAAAAAGAAAAGAAACTATTGGGCCCAGGGGTGCAGGCCTGTATCCTAGCACTTTGAGAGTCTGAGACAGAAGGATCACAATTTCAAGCCCAGCTGGGGAGCTCAGAGACTACACTTTGTCTCAAAATAAAAAATAAAAACGGGTTGGGCCCAGTATGAAGGCCCGAGGCTCTATCTCCAGTACCGCTGCATTAGTTTGCATTCTTACAAAAGGCAGGTTTTACAGAAATTATTACAAAAAGGATCTATGTGGAGGCTCACAAGTCTGAGGACAGAGGTAGTCCAAGATGAAGGCCAGCACATAGGAGGGGCCAATGGCTGCTCCACCGTGAGGTAGAAGAGTCTGCGGTGGATCCCGGTTGTTTGAAGAACAATGGTGAAGACCAGAGACTGAAGATCAGTGGCTGAAGATTGGCAATGGCAGACAGACACAAGTCGAGACTGGAGTGAATCTGTGATGAAGATCTGCCGCATGTAGCAAGCCCGCCTCCGTAGGCAATTATGAAGGTGAGACCTTTCCCCAAGGAAGAAGCTGTAATGATCTTTCTTCTCTGTCTCTCTCTTTTTAATGCTTTTAACCAAAGAAGACAAAGGTAGAACTTGCACTAGTTTTCCTGCCTCTACTCCAACTCAGTCTCTGATCAGGTGCTACAGAGCTGGGGTCTGGGCGTGCTGCCCGTTAGGGTGGAGGCCTCTTAAAACAGACATGGTATGAGTGGGTTCTGCTGGGACCAGGGAATCCTAGCACCAGAAAAAAAGAAGAGTAAATAAAATAAACAGATTTCTTTGTCCATTGATTAATTACTGAGTCCCACCTCCAGAGACAGAGAACAGATGGACAGGGCTCGAAGGGACAACTTTTGTTCTCAGAGCAAAACCAGTTTCTAATCTGTCTCCCACCAGGTGGTTTGATTCTCACTGGCTTCTTTCTTCCTTGGACAAAGGAAAGGGGACCTACCGACGGTTGCTGCAACTGGTGGATAAGCTGTATGAAACTGGCCTGCTTTACAAGATAAAAATGTCAAATATCAGCCATTTCCTTTGGTTCAAATGAATTCCACACAGTCAGAAAAGGTAAATAAGAATGTTTTCCCAGCTGGGTCTTTCCCCCAGTACCAAGAGCTCATTTAACTTTATGATACACTAGAAGCTAAAATATTTTTTATAGTAGATCAACAAGTGGATGTTAACAAGACGATCCTGTTTGATCTGTCCTGGGGTTTCTAGGGGTGAAAAGCGGGGTTTTTTTTTTTTCTTTATTGCCAAGGACAGAAAAACCGACTGAGGAGGAAAATTTCCATGCACAAAATAAAACCTGCTTTGCCTGATTGTTCCTTAGATTAGAATATTATATCTGGTCAGATTAGTGGAGGTTTTGAGGGGCACATTCAGAGATTCCAAAAGAAGCAAGGACTGGACAGGAAGAGAAGGTCCCTTCACGCCATTTTTTCTCGTAAGAACTAGCAGTACAGTCAAAATTCTCAATAAACACTCATTTTTTAAAAAGAAGTTGTGTTCGTATACGCACGTTCGTAGCAGCACAGGTACAACGAAGTATTATCACTCGAAAGCAACAATTCTGACACACACTGAAACACAGATGGACCTTGAAGACATTGTGTGAAGTGTGCCAGGCTAGCCGCAAGCCACAAGTTCTGTGTAATTCCATTTATCTGAGTATCGTGAGTTGTGAAACTCATAAGGGCAGAAAGCATGATGGTAGTTGGCAAGGCCTGAGAGGAGTGGGGGGGATGCAGTTCAGAGTTTCAGTTTTCCAAGATAAAAAGAATTCTGGAAATGCATTGCATAACTCTATGATACCTAACACTACTGAGCTCCGATTAAAAAGTTAAGATGGTAAACTTTACATTATGTATATTTTGCCAGTTTTTCGAAAGCACATGTGAATCTGCTGTCAGAAGCTGGCTAGGATTAGGTACTTCTATTTTTCAGAGCTGTTTACCCTGCAAATGTGGGACAGTGTGAGGGGCTGGCCTCCAAGCTTGACATGTTTGTTGGCAACGCATGGAGACCCTCAGTTTCCCCTCAGGAGGTAGGTATGCAGGGCCTGGGAGTCTTTGGAAACTGGAGTGGACAATTTCTGGTCAATGTAGAAGGACTCTGTGCCTGTGAATTCTGGGGATTTTGACCCTCCCTGGCCCTGGCCTCCACAATGAATAGGTCCATACAAAACTGGACCTTGCCAGTGAAGAAAAAAAAAGCCATTCTTTCTTTCTCCCTATCTGTAAACTTGCAGTCTTGGCATGGCTGAAGAATATTCCAGGCAGGCAATAAAGTTATAAATGTGGTGAATTCTATGATGAACTGAATAATGGTCCTAAAAAATATCCAGGATCTATTTTCTTGAACCAATAAGTTATTGACAAGGTAAAAAAAAAAATTGTGGTTAAGGATCTTGAAACAGAGAGATGATTCTGGATTATCTAGTTGGATCTAGATGTGATCCCGGGGGTGTGTAGGGAGGCAGCAAGAGGCAGCACAGAGAGAAGGCTGTGAGAGGGAGGAAGGAAGAGCCCACCACAGAGCCAAGGAGCACAGAGGCGCGGGGTGGCGGCTGGGGAGGGGGGGGCGAGGACGCGGACTGGGAGACAGTCTTCTCAGCCCTTGCAGGGCGCACAGCTCTGCTGATGCCATGACTTATTCCAGTAAATCTGTTTCAGTCCTCTGACCTCCGGAACTGTAAGAAGATAAATGAACATGTTGTCTTAAGCCACTGTATTTGTGGTAATTTGTTGCAGCAGCCATAAGCAGCTAATACACTCCTCCAGGTAAGCTGGCTGCCTCCTGCGCTCCCTCACCCAACAGGCTTCATAACTGTCAGGTGGGGAGTCCGGGCTCCCAGGAGTAGAGACGCTCAGGTGTACCCTACATTTTCCGGAGAGCACTTTCCTGACACTTAGGGAAACAGAGGTCTGGGGGAGGCTGTATGGAAAGTTCTCCAGCTGGGAAGATGAGCACCGGCACAGTTGTATCTCCCTGAGAATCAGAAAATGTACACTAGAAACCCTCCGAGCTGCCCTCTGGGAGGTGTTCAGCCCCCTAGGTGAGCAAGGCTGCTATGTTTTGGATCCGGGATGTCCTCCAAAAGCCTCACACATTTGGATGTAGTGGGCCAAATGTGGAACTGTGTGTTGTTGGGAGGTAGGGCCTGACTGCAAGGAGCAGATGCCCAGGGTTTGACCTGGAAAGATTGTGTCAACTTGTTGAGACTTGCAGGTATTTGGGGGGAGGGGCTTGCTCAGGGTAGAGCTTTCCGGTGTTTGTCAATGACTTGTGGGCCAGGAGGGGCAGGCACCCACTCTGGGTGAGAGGGACTCAACTGGCAGCTTGAACTAAGTAAGGAAAGAAAGGAAAAAAAAAAAAATCATTGTCGCAGCCTCTTCCCCAGAGTGCTGTGGCCTTGCTTGAGCCATGGCACGAGCAGCTGGTGAGCAGTTCTCCAGCCTCTGCCATGTGCGTTCACCTTTGCCGGCTGCCCCAGGAGGAGGTTGCTGTGAGAGCTTTTGAAGCGGTGAGCTAAATAAATTCTTCCTCTCCCAGTTGTGGCTGTTGCAACCGATAAGCAACTGAGACAAGGGCCACATTCAGGAGCAAAGAAAAGCTTCAGGATCCTGGGGGTGGCAGAGCCAGTATGAGATGGAACTCAAGCTCTGCTAGTGGTGGGTGGAGAGACTCAGAACCGAAACTCCTGGCCTCTGAAAGGAACAAAGCGTTTGAAAAATATAAATAGACTGACCATAGTGACTCCTCTGGTGTGTCCCCTGAAGTCACCGTGAAAGCTCTCAATGGGACAGGCTCCAGAAAAGCCTGGACCCCCGCACCACAACCTTGTCACAGCTGCCAATTATGAACACCCTCTCAGAGCTAAGGAGACCATCCTGGTGGGTCCTGCTGAGGAAGGCCATTGCTTTTCTTTGCTGGTCATGATGTGTCTTTCCCCTTCTTATTTCATTTTCTGTTATATTCTTTTGGTTTTCTTCGCTATGGGCTGCCCCAAAGCTTCTGTGTGAGACAGGATACATTAATTAATAAACATATGATTGATTCAAAAACCAACAATTCTTCAGAAAAAGAAAATGTTAGATATTCCCCACTCCTGGCCTCATTTTTCTTCTACGGAATGGACTCAAGGGATGCAGAAGAAATCATGTGGATTATAATGATCCCAGTCTCGTTAAATGAATGCTTAGCAGATCACCTCCAGATTTAGCAGTTGAAAACCACCATTGTAAGACAGGAATGTAGGAGGATGTGGCTGGACAGCTCAGGCTTGGAGTCGCTCGTGTGCTTTCGCTGGTACGTTGGCTGAGACCATGCGCACCTGAAGGTGCCACTGGCCTGGATGTCCAAGGCGCGTTCACCACTGCCTAGGGGTCGATGCTGTCAACAGTCAGGAGGCCACAGGGGTCTCACCTGGAGTACCACGTGTAGCCTCAGGGAGCGCAGGATAGTGACAGAGTGTGCCAGCACCTGCAACCCCTGGCTTCAGTCCTCAGCACCAGACAACCAAAATTGTCCATAGCCTGTCCATGAGGTTTGGTACCCCTCATAACATGGTGGCACCAGAGAATACAGAGTCCTCATACTTGGTAGCACAGAGCTCCAAGGGCGAGGGCCTTAATGTACAAGGTGAAACAGCAGTGCTTTTTTATAAAACAAAATCTTTATGGACATATTGAATCATTTACATATTATCAAACTCACCAATTTTAGTGTGTTCACAGAAATGCACACCCATCACCCCAATCTAATTTCAAAATATTTATATCACTCAAAAAGAAACCCTACAGCCACACAGGCATTCTTCATTTCTCCATTTCTCCTGCCTCTAGCAACCAACAGTGCCCTTCGTGTCTCTAGCGATTATTCTGGACATTTTGTATTCATGTAGCCATACAACATGTGGCCTTCTGTGCTGGCTTCTCTCATTTAACATATGGTTTAAAGATTCATGCATGTTGTAGCATGTATCAGAACTTCACTCCTTTTCGTGGTAGAATAATATACCATGACGTAACTTTAATTGTGGCAAAATACATAGAACATAAAATTTGTCATCTTAACGATTACATCCCTTCACATTATTGTACCACAAAGCTCCAAGACTCTCCCCTTGCAAAACCACGTCACCTTTTATGACCCAGCCTAGCAGCCCCGCGATGTTTCTCCTGCAGTGACTGTATTCACTGTGAGTCACTAGCTTTGGCCCAGAGAGAACAGAAAGCTTGCCTTTCAGTTGGAGAACTATTTAAGAACTCAAGGTTTACAATCACCACACCAGAGAAGTGTGGAATGTCAAACTACTGTTTGGGGTTGTCTCCGTAAGTGTTTGGGGTACACTTGGGTAAATGTCTGATTTTTCCAAGATCCAAGGCTATCACTTTTCTCACCATTGACTTTCTCTTGTATCCTAAACTAGTCTGAAGTGTGCTCGCCTGAACTGTGGTGGCACACAGCCTTCAGAGTTGGCCACAGTGGTGGGACAGGCACAAGATAAGAGGCCCAGATCAGCACTGTCTCATGGTAGACACGGATTAAGTCCTACTCCCTCTCTACAGTGGTCATCTCTGCCCTTCTGGCCCTGGATGACTACAGAGACCCAAGGAGATGATGTGGGCTTTTGGAAATAGAGGGAAAGCACCTAGAGGAGGAACTGTCAACGTGGACCTAGCTCCATGTTTACACAAGAGGAATGTGGCCAAGCTAAGCGCCTTGAGGAAACAGGAACATGGCACAGCAAATGAAAAGGAGAAGGCTAAAGGGCAGGATGTCTCCTGGGACCCTGTTGTTTACCTGCCTCCCTTCTGTTTTTCTAAGACCTCATGCTCCAGGCCATAACTTCCTAAAAGAGCTGCACTTTATACTTTCTGCCCTCTAAATGGCTTGTCCATCTATTCCCACAACTGTTTTTCTCTCCTCTGGTGTGAACACATGAAACAGGGCATTTGGGGGTTTGTGTCTTCATCCTGGGGCACACTGGGGCTTAGTGTTGTCTGTCCTGTTTGCTGAGTCCTCGCCTGACACCATTCCTTCTGGGTCCCACTGGTGTCCTTGCCAAAAGCCAGCCCAAGACCATTGCTCTAGGCCCTTCTGCTCCTGCTCCATTTCCTAGGGACCTCTATTTGAAACTGCAATGCCTTTTTTTTAAAACAGAAAACTTTACTGAGACATGTTAAATAATTTACATATTACAAAATTCACCCATTTTAGTGTGTTCACAGAAACTCACATCCATCACACCCGTGAGAAAACATACTGCTCTTCCTCTGCTTCCCCAGTTATTTTCCCTTGTCTCCTGCCCACCACGCCAGACCAACAGCTTGCAGGGACCCAGACCCATCAGGCCTGGGAGCCTGCTCCTGATTCTGCCACTCCCGTCTTCACCCCTAAACAATGAAGCAGAGAGTAGCTGCCTGCTGGATGTCATTCATTTACTCAACAAATTTCTGTGGCGAGTCCACTGTAGGGGTCATCACCACCTGGGCCACAGACTGGCTTATCTGTGGCCTTGGAAGGACTCAGCTACTGGGACTGGGACAGATGAGTGGGAGCAGGAGGGACGATCTGAGCAAAGCTCCTCCCCCCCCCCAACCCCTTAAACATGCTGCTCTTACTTAGCCACCATCTTGCCTGGAAGTCAGCACACTCCTATTATTGATAGGTTTTAACGCCACTGCTTATTTGACAGGAGACAGAGCTTCAATCCCCTATCTCCTGCTGCTGTTTGTCGTTCCAAAGCTATCCTCCAACAGCCTATTGCGTGACAAGTACACCCCCTCAACCTGTCCTTGGGAGAATGTTTTCCAAGTAAACCAGTCCCTTGTGTGAAAAATGTTGGGAACCACTGGTGCACTGTGTGACATGCATTATGTTAGAGACAGAGGATGTTTTCCTGACCAAAGAAATGCGTAATCTCATTGAACTACACTTGAATGGCAAGAAAGAAACAAAAACGCATGCATTAAACATGGTGATAGACCCCACTGAAGAAAAAAAAAATCAAGAGCATAGATCAACACAAGAGGTACAGGGGCAAATGAAGCTTTAAATAGGAGGGGCAGGCTGGCATCACAAAGAGAAGGACATTCGGAAAGAGACAAGGGCTGATAGAAAGATGTACAGTAGAAACCTGTGCTTCTTCCTTGTCCAACGTGAAATTCTTGACTTTCAACGCAGGCTTTGGAGTTTTGGTGGCCTGGTGTCTGTTTTGGAGGTCTGGTTCTTGTTTGGTGGCTTGGCTCCTGTTGTTTTTCCTCTCTCTCTCTCTCTCTCTCTCTCTCTCTCTCTCTCTCTCTCTCTCTCTTTCTCTCCCTCCCTCCTTCCCTCCCTCCCTCTCTCCCTCCCTGTCTCCCCACCCTCTCTCCCCACAGTCTGGTCAATGTGTCATACATTGACCAGATGAGAGAGGTATCACCTGGTAAAACCCAAGAAGTTAAGTAAAACCCATGGAGCCACATGGAGAACCTGCACAAGTCCTGTCCATAAAGTTTTCTACTCCACCAAGCTCACTGATCACTGCAGTGTCAGCATGTGAAGGTGCAGTCACAGGTGGTCACGCCACCATCAGTGTACAATGGGAAAGCAGGACCCAGAGAGGGGCAGTGATATTCTTGAAGGTCACACAGCCGTATCTGCCTAGAAAGGCTGGATATTCTGCAAAAGCAGCATATGGTCTTTTCCTGAGCCCTCAAGTTCTTCTATTAAACCTCAGGAGAAGTGACTGCTAAGATTCCCTCTCTGCCAACTGCCTATGGAGGGGCTCAGCGCTCAGTGCCTGTTGATCTCTGGGACACTTGAGGGAACATTGTCTTTCCTGACTGAGGATTGGTTTCTTGGGCTCCTGGTGTGTATTGGGAAGATGGCCACAGACTGTTGTCAGTGGCACGGAGGGGAGTCCACAAGCTGTCAAAAGAGAATCTGTAACCTAAGCCTTGATTGGCTCCAGTGAGATCTTCCAGTATAGAATTCCGTGTTCTGCACTGCTTCCTCTGCCAGGGGCCCGAGATGGGGAAGTCTCTAGTGACTCAAAGGAAATGGGGCACTGGAGGCCCAGAGGGTTAAGTGTCATAACCGTAACCATGTTACCCACGAGGAAGTTAGAAGCGTGAAGGTCACAAGATAGTGACAGAACCAACGAAGACAGTGGAGTGAGGCAGGGTGGGGGCAGAAGAAGAGAAACAGACACCCACTTGTGTAGAGATCCTGTCTTTCCTCTCTGGCTCCCAGGTGAGGCCCAGCGAGGTGGAGGCGTACACCCCAATCCCTCCCTGCTCTCAGAGCTAAAGCCCCAGCAGTGTTACCTCTTCCCTGGCAGACTTCACTGACACGGGGCAGTGTTCTTTTTCTGGAGCAACTTACTTGACCTTTTTGCAAATGGCTTTTTTCTCATAGCACATAGTTTCTGCGGATGTTGACAACAGCCACCGTTCATTACGCAAGTCCCCCTGCCGGGTTTTGTGCTTAAAATTTAATTTACAAAAATATTATTTTAAACATTTATTTGTTTATTTATTTGCAGTACTGAGAATTCACCCCAGGGCCTTTGTGCTGAGCCACATCCCCAGCCCTTTTAAAATGTTTGAGAAGGGGTCTTGCGAAGTCACTAAGTTGCTAAGGCTGGGCTCCCTCGTCTTCACAGACAGCTGGGATTATATGTGTGTGGCACCATGCTCAGCTAGGCTAAAAATTTGACATACACATTTTCATGTAAGTCTCACAACACCCCTCTGACGTAGATTCTGCCATTATTTTTTATCTCACTGGGAAACAAGCTCAAAATGTCAGGCTATTTGCTCGAAGTCTCATAGCTAACATTCAAGAGTTCAGGATTTGAATTGAGGTGACTCCAGGCTCAAGGTCTTGGACAGTACTGACTCTGGCTAAGTTTCTAGAAGGAACCTAACTTCTGTAGTCATAGAGTGGTTGCTAAAATATTATTAAGATCATATTAAGAACTAAATACTATCGAAAGTTCCTTACTCCCTAGAAAATCCCCAACAAAAACTGGATCAATGAAACTGGCACGTAGTATACACAAATGGAAATATACGTAAGAGAAAAAGTACACCACTGTAGTAATAAAGAAATAAATAAAAATAAAACCACTGGTACACGAGGACATAATGAGAAAATGGCAGTTTGCAACCCAGAAGGAGACGCTCAGGAGACACAGAATCTAGTACCCAGACTTCCTTCCTGTAGACTCTGGGAAATAAATGTCTGTCGTTTATTTGACTTATAAGACGCCAGGTTGTGGTATTCTGTTATACTGGCCCAAACAAGACTGACCACATTTTTCCTCCGAGGAAAACCAAAGACAGAAAAAAGAGAGACAATGGCAAATTAAAATTATAATTGCATTTTGTTTATGGGATTAGAAAAGATTATGGGGAAAAAGAATGGTTACACTAACAGGCTGGGATATAATTTAACTTGCTCCTAACTCGTTGATATTGCTTCCACAGGACGGACTTCTCAATTTTCAACTCAACGGGTATTAAGCTGTGCGTGGTTGACGACAGCGAGCAACAAGCATTTTTATGATAACTGCCAAGACCAAGTCAAGGGCAGAGCACAAAGAGACAGAATGGAACGCAGGCGGCGACTTCGCCGGCTCTCGGTTCAGATGACGTCAGCCGCGGCCTGCGTAGACCGGGGTCGGCGCGCCGATCGCGGGCAGGGTGCCCGACCGCGGCCCGGGATCGGACTCGCGTGGGGACCACAACTCCCAGGCGCCCGCGCGACACCAGCCGGGGGCCACGTGATCCGCGCGGCCCTGGTCGCGGTCGCGGCAGCTGCTGGACCGAGTCGGAGCTGGGAGACTCGAGCGATCGGACGGTGCCCGGGCGCCCACCCTGCGCGTTCGCCATGGCGGTGAGTCCCGCGTGCCCCGAGGGGAGAAGGACGCGGGTGGGCTGCTGGGCCGGGGTCCCCTAGGGCAGCTGCCCTGGGCCGACCCCCCAGATCCTCGCCGCCCCTGACCCGGGGCTGGTAAGGGGGTGTGTTGGCGACGCTATCACAGTGGGATCCCGGCTGGGGGAGGCGGCAGGTGGTACTGGCAGTGGCTTGGGGTACCTGCTTGTCTGTCCCGATGGCAGCTAGTCCTGCCAGACGGGAGCCAGCTGCGGCGCTGCTAGAGCGCGCGGGCACGGTGAGCGAGGAGCTGAGACGGGGCTCGAGCCGGGCCCTGCCATCGCCGGGGCAGGGGCAGTGACCTGGGGGATTCCAGAAAGGCTTTTGCCAAAAGTAATGACCGGCGCGGCTCTGTGTGCGGCCGGGGATCCCACACCGAGCACACCCCCCCGAGCTGGGCCCCGCCCTGGGCCAGTTCCTGCGCTGGTTCTTTAAAATAGACCCAGCTACTTCCAGTTCTCCCTACAATTAGAGGCAGAAAGCAGCTTATCCGACAGACTTTTCGTGGTGGGGTCCGCCTGGGCGGGAGAGGATGACAATCTCCAAGTCTCTACTTTTTGAAGAAGTCTGACTTTCTTCATCCCGTAAAGAATACCACAGAATCTGAAGAGGCAGGACGCGTGTGAAAAATCCCTAAACGACTTCTCCCCCCTCCTGCCTGCCCCCCAAAAGGGGAAGTAGATGTGAAAATGTTTGCCCAGCCAGGCAGCGGTAGCCCGGGGTGAGGGGTCTGTAATCCTCTACTGAAGTCGCTGGCTTTTAAGTGAGGAAGATTTTCTCAGTGTAAATAACTCCAAAGGAGAAAATAGGAGGAAAGCAAGTCCCTGGATTGCCGGCTCCTCCCCTGGGTCTCTCTCCACCCAGAGCCTGAACCCTGAATAAGGCACGGAGAAATCATACTGCCAGAACAGAACCCAGATTCATCGCAAGTGGGAAAGAAAACAGGACTGGGGCCTGCCCTTCTTATATCTGACCACAAAACCCTTAAACTGCAAACTGCAGCCTGGCGCGCCCAAGTCAGGGTGTGCTGATTCGAATCCTTTTCTTTGGCAAATAGGCAAGAGTAGGAAAAGCCCAGGTGCCGGTCTGTCTCTCCTGGGCCTCCAGCCTCCCAGGGAAGTGGAACTCATGCTCTCTGCACTTCCAGCTCTGAACACACTGTTAGAACTGGCCTAGCCACCTGTCCCCCCATCTGTTCGCAAGTGTCTCCCAGGTGGCCTTGTTTTTAACGTCCTCATCAGGCCAGAGCTGTGCCTCCCTGTCCCAGACAACATACACCCTGTTGTAATGTCTGATCTTATCGCTGTCTCCCCAACTAGACAAGTAGCTGCATGAAAGTCCAAGACGTTTCTTGCTGAACTCTGCCTCTCCAGAATCTGTGTATCCATAGCACAGCAGAAGGAGATTTGGAGTAACTTTTGCAAACTGTAGATGTTCCAGTCACTGCAGAAGGTGTTTTGGACTCCTTAGGTAGCTGGCCTGGGCCAAGGATGATAGAAGAAAACCAGATATCGACACTCCCTGAGAGAGTAATTAGCCACTAGAGACATTCCATGCGTGCCGGCCACCTTACCAAATGGACTCAGACAGTGACAGGCACAGCTTCTCCACCTGGCAGACGTGGCACCTGAAGCCTCTGCGGAAGTCAAATTTAATGCAACCAGTAAAAATGGAGTTTCACAGGATTACTTATGCCTGTTCACTTTTGTATATTAATCTTTTGTGAGAAGTTGGCCATGTCAACATGTGCTCCTTTTGAAACTCTTAACAGGAGATATCTCGATGAATAGAACTCAAAATAAGTTACCTTCTATTTGGTACTATGTCAGTTTCTACTATGAGTGAGTACTGCTTTCATATCAGGGGATGAAAAGCTAGATTTATTTTTAAATTCTTTGACATGATTTTTAAGTGACCGCTTGGACTTCCATTTGAGAGCTATCCTATAACGTACCTGTCCAGTCTCTTCTCGGAGGCAGAGGAAAATCATGGTGCAGATGATTTCTCAGTGTATGACCCTACAGACCTGTGACCCGAGAAAAGCAACAGTGATAGAGTCAGGCCTGGTGTGGCCCAACGCTGTAGTCCCAGCACTCTGGGAGGCTGATGCAGGAGAATCACAGGCTCCAGCCCAGCCTGGGAAGGCCCTGGGCTCAGTACCCAGTACCACCACCATCACCACAAAAAAAGAGCTGGCTGTTCTTCCTTTGGCTAGAACGTGCCAGCTTTATTTCCAGATCTCTAGCAGACCCAAAACTGTAGTGTCCAGTCTGAATGTAAGGATTTAGACATATGTGGATGATGTCCCCTTCTTGATCCAGAGGCAGAGGCATACTCCCTTTTTTATTTGGTAAGAGCAGAGCTCAAGCTGGGAGCTTGCCTGCACCAACTTCCCAGGGGCCTGAGAAATCGAAGCCAATCTAAGACGCAGGGTTCTTAGAGTCCAGTTCCTGTTTTACAGATAAGAAGACTGAGGTCCTGAGGGGGCTTGCTATGGGTCCCAGAGCTGACTCCCAGTAGAGCTGGGGGCAGAACCAGGACACACTGCTTTAGAATGTGTCTCCTGACCACAGAGGCTTGCTACCTCCATTCAGGCTGTAACAAATGAAGTGAGCCGCCGACCCCCTGGAGGGACTTGTGGAAACTGTGGTCTCCCTGCCTCCTGCCATCTGATTGAGGGGTCTGGGGAAGCTCAGGCATCTGCATTTTTAATAAGGTTCTGGAGAGTACAAGGAGACGCTGTGGTCCCTCTTCGCTAGTTCACTTGCCAACGGAGAGGTTTGTGTCTGGCTCTTTGTATCTTCGGCCAGGACACGCTCCACTACACCCAGCAGTTCACCTGCAGCCTACGCTATGTGGATCCAGGTGTGTCAGTGTCACTTACCACACCTGTCTCCTCCTCCGGCTTCACCCCCTCCCATTTCTTCCTTTTGCCTTTCACACTGTTCTGTAGGTACCAAGGGCCCTGACCTTTCTTCCCAGTGTCCGGATTGGTCCTTGTCTGTGTATCCTTGGAGGGCCTAAGCATGGCTATCCTAACTGCACAGACCTTTTTCATATATTCCCCCCACCTCCCCAGTGTCTGCTCTTGTGTCCCCCTACATGGCTTTGTCTTCTGCCAGTTCTGCTGCTTTCCCATCTTCTCCTCCCCAAAAATATTACGAACAGCCAGAAAAGAAGACAGCAGGCTGTCACCTCTGTGTGGCACTGTACCCACAGGGGGCTCTACTCCGTGTCTTAGCATCTCCTTTTTCCTGAGGACCAGGTAAAAGACCTTGTTCTGGTTCTGATGCTGCCACCAACTCACAGAGTAACCTCGGGCATGTCACAGCTGTCTCCTGGCCTTGCTTTGCTGCCTGAGAGCCTGTGCTGGGAACACAGACTCTGAAGCCCATCTGCCTAGGCAGAATCCCAGCTGTTACTGACGCTTTCTGGTATTCTCAACTGTCAAGTGGAGCTAAGAAGAGTAATTCCCTCTTTTAATTGACTGAAGACACGTAATGGTTTTAGGATAGAGCCAGACACAAAGTACTCAATGTCACTTACTCCTTAAACATGAGAAAAGAAGACTGCTAGGTTCACACTTCCCCATTGTGTTCTGAGACGCGTTCTCCTGTACTGTGCTAAGCAAGAAAACAGGTGTGTGTGTGTGTGGGGGGGTGCGGGTCCCCGGTTCAGCCTCGCTGTTAAACTTTATTGTGCCCAGTTCATTTCTCATGAACTTACTTGACCACAGAAGCCAGTTTTCAGAGTAACTCTTAATGTACTGTGGTTTTCTTGGAGCCTTCCTTAGAAGCCTTGACAAGTATAGGCAACTTAACTGAGTCACCTTATGCGGATGGCTTTCAAGTGTTTTCTCCCAGCATCCCTAGTGGGTTACTGAGGGCTGAGAGAGGCCCTGATTAACAGATCTGAGTTGTTCAAGTCCTACACTCAATCTGCTATCCTTTACCATCGGCTTTGATTCCAAATTTTGAGAGAGAAGGTGGAGAAGGCTAGAACATACGTGACTTGTAGTTTAGGGCTGTCACCTGAGAACAGAATCTGTGGCAGTAGTTTCCAGACGGCCATCAAACACCAACTTGGACAGCTTCCAGCCTCAGTGGCAGCTCCTTTACTCGACTATCACTCCAGCCACCCACTGAAGTCTGCCTCAGCCTGAACCCCCTTTCTTTGAGTTGATGCCCACCCCTAGTCTACCTGAGAACCTGAACTTTTTCCTCCCTTCACGCACAAATTGAAAGCAATTGGCCTTGTTGTGAAGTCAGAAGCAGATCCCTTTACCTCTTGGGACTCATTTCCCGTCTGGAAGTGAGAGGGTGTGGGCAGCAGTAGGAGCTGGAACAAATCGTTTCTCATTTTTTTCAAACTGAGTTTCAGCAAAGCTCTGACCTTTCTTCTCCCCTCTTTGCTCACAGCACTGTCTCATATATTGGAGCTACAAGGAAGATTGCATTTCTCTTAACAAAAACAAACTTGAAAGTCAGGAGACCAAGACTTCTTTGAGGATACCTGTAGCTCTGACACTCAAGGATTCTCATATTTGGCCATTGTTTCAGCCAAAGCTTCCACCAGCTGATTCCAGTGCAGCTAGGATCTCTTTGGCCTGATGAGCCCTGGTATGTGCAGAGCAGCTTCTGCTGGCCAAGGAGCTCTACCTGGTGATGAGAGGAGGCCTTCCCTTCCCCAAGGGGGTGAACTAACTGATCCACCAAGCCTTGGCCTTGCCAAACATAGTCCTTAAGCCTGGTTAGGCATTTTAAACACTGCTGTCTAGAGCCAAGAGTGGTAGCACATGTCTATAAATTCAGCAGTCTGGAAGGCTGAGGCAGCAGTGAGATCCTGTCTCAAAAAAAAATAAAACAGACTGGGATGCAGCTCTGTGCATAGGCTCTGAATTCCGACACACACACCTCTCCATACATCACTATCCAGTTCCTGCTTTTCCTCTTTTCTTGGTGAATAGGAACATCAGTTTCCTGGAGGGCACAGGGTTTGGGAAACAGCTAGCCTCGGGTTTAAAAGTCCAGCTCTGCCAAATTACTGGCTTCATGACCTCCTGCAAATTACTTCTGTGAACCCAGCTTTCCCGATTTTCTTTCCTATAAGATAGGCCTAACTGTCCCTGTCACACAGAGGACTGTTGTTACATCGAGATAACGTTTAAAAAGCCCTATGCCGTCCTGAAAACAGACACTTTTCAAGAAAGACATTGGGACAGGTACTGCGTGGTCACTGCTTCTACCTTCAGTCTTTCCTGGAAGACCACAGACTGATCCAGACGAGAGACATTAACCCTTCCCACTGCTAGGTACAGGACTACACTCAGCAAATGTTTGTGAATGAGCACTGACAGCGGTCCCTGGGCCCTTCTGTGACAGACTTCACTGAACTGCCCAGATTGTCCAGGACAGAGAACTCTGTGCTTCCTCAGGGCAGCCTGTCCTAAAGCTGAGCAGAAGGGCTGGGCCGGGGGTAAGAGGAGACAGCCTAGTGCTTTCCCATTGGCTTTGGAGGGCACAGAGGGGACATCGCTGCAGTCAGAGGGCACTGTGATATCCCCACTCCAGCTGGTTGACGACCGTGGGCGGAACATGACCCTGACTTCCAAAGAAGCAGGCCCAGCCCCATCAGAGCTCTGCTGCCGACCCAACTGGGCAGCCCTGCTCCTGATGGACTCACTGGGTTCTGATGGCCTCCAATGGCCTTTTTGGCCTGTAAATTCCATGAGCCTGTTTTTTTTTTTTGGGGGGGGGGGGTGTTTGTTTTTGGAGGGGACGCTGCAGAGGATGCGGGAGAGTACTGGAACTAGGATGTCTGCTGCCTCAAGCCTCCTGTGATGTAGATTCCCTTCTCTTCCAGATGCATTTCATTTTCTCAGATAAAGTCACGCTTCTATTTGATTTCTGGAGTGTCCACAGTCCTGCAGGTAAGAAACGGGAAGCTCTGATGTGTAGCTTGGGAAGCCTTGTGACACAGCACAGCAGAGAACCTGGACTCTCTACTTGGTGGGCATTCAGGTAAACTGGGCTCCTCCAGCACAAACACTGAGCAGGAATGCCCCAACTGTACTTCTACTTGTAGCACTACCCTTCAGATGCAGAGAGTTTCATTATCTCACTGATCCTCACAAGGCCCAGGGACAATGCTTTTCTGTCTAGTCCAAGGAAAGGGACTAAAACCCAGAGTGGAGCAGAGACTCATTCAGGTTCACACAGTGAGTAAGCGCTGGAGCCAGAACTGGAGCAGGGCCTCCTGGGCCTGGGATGTGCCGGACCCTCCTCATCCAGGTCACTGTTCAGCACAGATTCAGAAGCCCACAGCACCTGCTGTAGCCTCGGACCTCAGTTGAAATACTAGTTAGAAGGGAAGAATATTCCCTTGACTTGAAAAGGCAGAGTTTGATACTAATTCACAATGCAGTTATTTTTCCAGCTTAAATGTTTTTAAAAATAGACTAGAAATAGCCCAAATGCAATGGATTACTGTTCCACTTAACTATTGTTATCAAACACCACATTAAAAGAACAGCAGTCATCTTACTGTCCCTCACATTTTTGTGAGTTGACCAGGCTCAGCTCAGCGTTCCTCACTCAAGGCCTGTCTTGCAGGATTATCAAGACAGTGGGACAGCTGGGCATCTTGAGGACTCTCACTTCGTGTCCAGTTGATGCTGGGTATTAGCACGACCTCAGCTGGGGCTCTTGACTGAATAGCTACATGTGGCATCTTGTGTGGCCTGGGCTGCCTTATAGCAGGTTGGCTAGGTTCTAAGTTTGAGGGTCCCAACAAAACAAAGGTTTTGAGACCTACCTTTGGAAGTTGTGTAATTGCCATGTAGACAAGGCAGTCACAAAGGTCTTCCTAGCCTAAAGCAGGGCAGGGGGTAGAAGGTAAGCACGGATCTCACCACTTGTTGGAAGGAGTGCTAACAGTGTAAGGGGAGCGTATGGAATGGTGTACATTGGGGTGGCCATCTTCAGAAAATAAAATTTATCACAGATACTATGGAGCCACCAGCAAGAATCAGGCAGCTCTGCGTGAACTAAGGAGAATCCACATACAAGGCACAGGTGGTTGGGCAGTTAGATGCAGGAGGAGCACTGGAGACAGGATGCATTGTTTTGACAAGTGAAGGTGGGTACAGACATGGTAACACCCTGCTGTAGGGAAGTGGACTGTTCTGGGAGGCTGCACTGTTTGTACTTTGACCTTGTATGTGCAATTACCTGTAATTCTGTATTTTAAGACCATGCATTTGCAGATTTCCTCTGGGAAGGAAAAAAAACCCAACAATGTACCATTTTTCCTTTCCTTAAATTTAGTACCCTTCATGGCCAGAGATATAGGGTTTCCCCACAGTGATCAATTTTATGATATAGCTAGGTGTCCTATGATTTAGTTCTCTCATTATCGGGTATAGTATAGACCTTACCCAAATGACAAGAGTGCCTCCACTCAGATACCAATTGCAAATCCTAGGTTGTCTCTTTATTTCTAACCAATCATCTGTAAAATTGGGGTCCCATGAGCCCCTCTTTGAGATAGTTTATTTACTAGAAAGGCTCACAAAACTCAGGAAAGTACATACACAGGCATGCCTGATTCTAGTCATTGGCTCCTGGTGCAACCTTCAGCCCCTTTCCCCTTCCCAGAGGCTGGAGATGGAGCTGAAATTTCCAGCTCTCTAGCTGCCACCCTGAAGCTGGCCATCCGGGAGCCCCAGCCGCCAGTCATCTTACTGGCACACAAAACACCACTCAGCAAATTTCCTATGTGCCAAGAAACTGGGACAGAGACCAGATATTTCTTATATCACAGAACCCCAAAAATACTTTAATTGGACCTGTCTCTAAATTTGTACAAGAGAAATAGCACTGACAGTTAATTCTACAATGTAGCTCTAGTAAGCACTTGTTGTTCTGTTGTTTGACTTTGAGATAGGGCCTTGCCAAGTGGCTAAGTTGCCTACATTGGGCTCTAACTTGCAATCTTCCTGCCTCAGCCTTCCAGAGTGCTGGGATTATGGGCCGGTACCACCAGGCCCGGAAACACTATCTGTAAAATAACTTAAATGGGTTCTTGTCTATTATAAATAATACATAGTGAAGAAATGTTGGAGATTTACACAAGAAAATAAAACCCCCATGTCCTGATCTGCCGGAGTACTTCTTACTGCTTTGCTGGGTATCCTCCCGCCAGTCCTGCTTTTGGATGCTGGCCTGTGAGTAGGAGCTTGCTACACACATCCGGGTCCTGAGAGATTTATGCAGGCTGCTGAGGGAGCTGGCCAGGTCTTTGCAACCCAACCCCTCCATCCCTCTGTCTTCTTTCCCTCCAGAAGTTGTGCATGTGTAAGGGTACGATGTGGTGTTTTAATACATGTATACATTGAGTATTGTTCCAATCAAGGTAAGTGTATTTACTGAAAAAATTTTCTTTGTAGTGAAAACGTTTAAAATCCTTCTTCTTGCTCTTGTGCAATTCACATTACCATTAACTGTAGTCGCTGCACTCCAGAACACCAGAACCTGCTTCTCAGCTTGGCCTCTTCCGACAGGCATGGCCCTTTCAGTGTTGGTGGTCCTGCTCTTGGCTGTATTGTATGAAGGAATCAAGGTTGGCAAAGCCAAGCTGCTTCACCAGACTCTGGCGAGCCTGCCCACCCACAACAGCCAGCAGATCATCTTGGAAGCAGACCAGAGTTCTATAGGCTCAGCATCACCTCCCACCAGCAGGACCCCCTGCAGGTAGAGGAATGGGCGGGGTCCTCACATCAGCCTTAGCCGGGCTTTCCAAAGTGGGTACAGTCAAATCTGCTAGTACCTGGGTGAAAACTCGATCAAAGCCACTAGGATTTCTATGGAAAAATGACCCGAATTCTGTTGCAGGATCCTATTTAGCAACAAGATAGCCACCCCGTCCTCCTCCAAATCATTAGACTTTCAAACCCAAAAGGGCATCTGCAGTTGTCCCAAAGCACATTTAAGAATTGCTTGTCAGCTTTGGTGGGGGAGGGAAGAATTGCCGTCTGCCTCCCATCCAAGGCTGAGAGCGATTCTTACATATGCTTTGGGACAGCTTTCTCCCTTCCAACACTGATGGAAGAACCAACCTGCCCTCCAGTCTCTCCTGGGGGCTTAATGATTAATGAGTCTGTCTGTACCATTACCAGCCACCTTACCTGGGTGTCTCAAATCTTCCCAACCATCCTGCAAGAGAGGAGTTCTTATTCCTGTCTCATAGATGAAAGAATTAACATTCAGGGAGGTTAATCATGCTAGGTCGGGTTTAGTATTTAGTAATGACAGAACTAGGAGCTGACCCATCACCAAAGCTGCTGCTTTTTCCATTATCATCCTGCCTCCCACAGTAGATTCAAGGAAAATAAAAATCTGCACTACTGATAATTTCTATTGGCTAAGACAGATTACATATACCATCATTTCCCCTTTTGCCTAGAATTCTAGGAAGCTCAGAATTGAATGTGGTGATGTCTCCTTCACAAGCAGTCTCCTGAACTGTGCTATTATAACACAGGGGCTTACTGCTCCCCGATGGCAACTCCCTGCCTCCAGCTCATAACCAGCATTAACTTAGTTCTCTTTTTTATCTAGGTGGTTGTTGTGTCATTTTGGCCAGTCTCTAGTCCATATCCTTCAGGTGGTCATCGGCTACTTCATAATGCTGGCTGTAATGTCCTATAACACCTGGATTTTCCTTGGTGTGGTCCTGGGCTCAGCTGTGGGCTACTACCTTGCCTACCCATTTCTCGGTGTGGTTTAGCTGGTAAGGGACGTAAGCACTGAGGGCTGGAGGTGGCCAGGGCTAGGGGCCTCCCTTCGTAACACTGTACTTCCAGTTGCTTTTTCTTCTGATGGCCATTCCCTACCTCCTTCCCAGCTCCTGGCAACTGTGGGCTGAAGCCAGTACTTTCTGCGTGGGACTCAGAGGGCACTGCAGCTACCTCCCTCCTCAGCCACCCTGCACAGGACCCAAGCGTAGTCTGGTGCCTTAAGAAAGTAGCTGTGACCAAAGGGAGAATACAGCAACTACAGCCTAGGGTTGGGATGCTGAACCTGTGGTGACACGTCGCTGTGACTTAAACCTAAGAATTCCCACAGATCTTCAGGACAGAGAAATGGATTCTGGGTGATTTAAGGCCACGGAACCTAGGCAACCTCTCTTCCACTTTGTGCCTTATTTCTGGAGCATGTTCCCCTGGACTTCCTGACCTCTTCTGTCCTTGGGGGACAGAGACCTTACTAGCTCCTTTTTCTTACCTTTCTTGCCTTTGAGCACATGAAGATCACCTCTTCTATGGATCATATTGACCAACTAAGATTTTTCATTTTTCCTACTGAACTCCTGGTTAGCAATTTTGCACATTCACATAAGATGCGATTTTTAACGATTTCATTTTATGCACGATGGGTGACAGCATCTGTCGATACTTGTCTCCTTTTCTTGGGGGAAGAATAAGTAACTGATTGAAGGCAGAGACCCAGGACTGTTACCAAGGCACTGGCCTGTCCTCTGGATGGAAGGAGCTCCTCCCATCAGACAGCAGCTGCCTACTGAAGGAGGTCAGTGTCGCGGCCAAGGTGTCTCGGATTTGCTTATGCCTCATGTCACTCCTCCAGATCGTCTTTTATGCAGGACAGAGAATCACATTTAATACTGTTTAGTGATTAATGGTCTTTATTACTCATAATGATCTGACAGAGAAACATGACTCGTCACTTAAAATACTGATGAAGCCGTGGTGGTGGTGGTACGCATGTGTGCTGGGGTCAGGGAAGGGTATTGCCTGAGGATACAGGAAGCAGTCAATCCAAAGACAGCAAATTTTTAGATTTAGATGTACTCTGGGTCTTTGAGCCTATTCATTTTACAGAAAAGAAACGAAACCCAGGGAGAAAAAAACCACTGCTATATACAATATGTCTATGCTCAAGTACCTCATGAGCTAGATGGAAAGATGGGAATTAAAAATACATATTAATAAATATATATTTTTAAAGTCTCACTGTTCATCTGTTTCTCCTCATTCCAACAGTAAGCACACATAACCTTTGTAATAACAATAGGAGCTGATTGCGGGAATGAAATTGGAGGTATTCTCTGTATGAGTGTCTGAAGACTAAGGTCATGTGTTGAAGACACTTCTGCTTAGAGAGGCTACAGCCGGAAATACTTCCTACAGGGAGATACCCAAGTATGCAAACTTGGTATTCTTTTGTTCACTTGACAAGCATTAATCAGTGCCTGCTATAATAAACCCACAACAGTATAAACACCTGTTTTAACAGACCTATTCACACCTTCTCTCTGTGAGAGCAGAAGCAAAAAAGAAATACCTTTTAATTTACGTCAAGAAAATACAAAGAGTATGCAACATCTCTAGGACTGCTTGGTGCATTCTCCTCATTCATGCTGGGAAATGGAAAGTTGTCGAGGGCCTCAACAGGTGTTAAGATTTGGTTGGATCGCCAACCATCCTTAAGTCATGACCTAAGGCCCCCAGCCCTACAGTGTTGCCAAGACGGGCATCTTCATGGGTGGTCAGCAAATTCCTTATATATGGTAATGACATTTGAGGCTTTTATCGTTCAGAGGGCTTTACGTTTTTAGAAATCTAGCTTGAGTATCATTAGACTTAATAAGCAGCTGGTTACTGTCTTCAACACCCTTCTAACATGAAGCATCTCGCACAAGGTAGAATTTTGTCCCCCCCAAAATTTTTTTTTTTGAGAAAAGAGTCTCAACTCTGTAGTCCAGGATGGACCCAAACTTACTATGTAGCCCAGGATCTTAACTCATGGCAATCCTCCTGCCTCAGCCTCTTGAGAGCTGGGATTTCAGGCATGTACCACTCCATCAGCTTATGCAGTGCTAGGGAATGAAACCCAGAACCTTGGGCTTGCCAGGCAGGTAATGCTTCTAGCCCCGTTTTCAGTTCTTCTGCTCTGTAAAAGGGGAGTAACTATTTATATCTTCTTCAGTGGCTGCTGGAGATGAGAGACAGTCTGGGTAGTGCCAACCAATAGTGCCTATTTGTAAAATAACAGAATTTAACACCTTGTGTTTGTTTTTTCGTTTTTGTTTTTTGAGACAGGGTCTTGCTCTGCAGCCCAGGCTGGTTCCGAACTCACTAAGTAGCCCAGGCTGGCCTTGGACTCAGGGCAATCCTCCCGGCTCAGCCTCCTGAGTGCCGGGATTAGAGGCCTGGACCACCATGCCCAGTTTATGTGGTACTAAGGAACTGAACTCAGGGCCATGTGCTTGCTAGACGAGCACTCTAACTGCTGTGCCATTCCTATCGCTCCCGTCTTGTTCTTGTTACCCCCTTGGCCCACACAGGGTAGGCAGGCACAAAGTCTTCACAGGTTACATGAGGCCAGACAATGGAATTTTGGTTCCTATCTTATAAACATTTAAAAATTAGGAAAAAATTTTAAGCTATTCATTTTGAAGACTGATTAATGGTCTCTGGAAGATCTCAGAATAAATAAAATGGCCAAGAATATGTTCTCATTGCTGTTTCAGAGGCAATAGAACTTAATCCAAAAGTGAAGAATCCCTAAGGCGCTGTGAGCAGTGGAATTTATGGACCCTCCCGCCTTCTCCGTATGGCTTCCCACAGAAGTGGCTACCAGGATCGATCCTCGGGTCACTACAATACCCTGAGAGCTTAACCAGCTGGGATGGGCCACAACAGCAAAGTGGTAACCTTCTCTGAAAGCCTAAGTTTTAGGGTGGGGTACCAAACACAGCATGTCACAACACTACTGTGCACATTAATTAACTGTCCCAGTTACAACGCCCACCCTTGGATTCCTAAGAGAAGTACAGACAACCCTTAGAACTAATTTTTCCCCCCAAGGCCCTGAGTCAAGTCTCATTATAGACATTTATTTAAATTCTGTTAATTCCAAATACTCATTGACCTCTTGTATAAGTTTTAAGGCAGATTAAAAAAAAAATAAAGATACACGTCCTAGGGCAGCAGGCCAGGCTGCTGACCAAACTAGGATGGAGATAAGATAGTCTCATTTCTTGGGTCTTCAGGGAAACCTCCCCCAAAGTGACAGGACTTTTTGCTAGGGCACAGCTGAGCCCCAAGGAGGCAGGTGCAGGAAGGCTCTGAAGTCAGTCTGAGAGTGGATGGAGAGAAGAAAAAGCTCAGGAGAGGGCAGGACTCTTGAATTAAATGGCTGGAGGGGAATCTCCTAGCACTTCTTTCATCTGGGCTTTGCAGGCAGGACCAAATACCAGTTCTGAAGACAGTCCCTGATTCTCTTCACCAGGTTAGGTAGGGGTTCCAAAGAGGAAAGCTCAGATACCTGAACTCCTGTCCTCAGAATGCTCACCTTGACCTCTCCCTGAGGCTTGCCTAGACCCAGGGCTGGCTGTGCAAAATCATGCTTAAGGGCAGGTCAGTAGAGAAATCTGTGCACCAGTTTCCTAGGTCTTCATCCCAGCCAGTTAATGTCATCGTCATCATCGTCATCTCCAAAAAGGGGTGTTGGGGGTGGGCGTCCCTTCATGCTCTGACAAAACAGGAAAGAGTAGTCAGTCCTCACGTGTCCCTGCCCCAGCTGACTTCCCGCCTGTGAGGTGAAATGGTCCAGCCACGTCTGTTCCCAGCTCCAGGTTGGAAAGGAAAGGAGTTGTACTGGAAAGGCCAGCCCAAGGCCAGTGAGACTAGGCTTCCAAATAAGGCTGAGACAAGCATGCAGAGAGGGAAGCAGTCTAGCAACAGAAACAACAAGACCAACTTTGTTTGGCTAGTTTTGCCATTTATTTGTGAAGCACACATACTGATTTCACAGATATTCCTCTACTGTGGCAATTTACACATTTCCTATACAAAAATAAAGGTCATAGAGGAGAGATGGGATTAGGAGAAAAAACAGAGCAACCCTGAGAGAGGAGAAAAGATGTAAGAAGTTGACAGGAGTTTAAGAACAAAACAATCACACTGAAAGAACAGTTATGGCCTAAGATAGTTGTCCAATTAGCTCTGGATATGACCTCATCCTTGGAGAAAGAGTTAAATGTAGAAGCTTAGCCACATTTCCAAGTGGCCAATCCAAGGAATGAAGAAAGCACAGGGATATAAGATCCAGCTACCCACAACCTGTCTCTCTGGCACCACCCTTCCTCCTTCCAACCAGGCAGGGAGATTCAGGGGCATTACAGTTTAGATCTTGCATCTCCCAAAGGCGTATTTGTTGAAGATTTAGTCCCCAGCTATATACTTCATATGGTGGTAGAAACTTTAAGATGGGCCTAAGAGACGGTCTGGGGTGACTAGGGGATTACCCCTGAAGGGGACAGGGAGACCCTCAGGCCCTTATTCCCATCGTGATGTTCTGCCCTGCCATAAGGCCCCAAAACAAAAGGGTCAATCAAACATGGACTGAAACCTCTGAAACTGTGAGCCAAAATAAACCTTTCTTTATAAACTGATCACAAGTATTTCATTAATAATAATGCAAAGCTGGTACAAGGGGCCATGTAGGAGATACATACCCTTTCCATGATGTGAGCCCGTTTTTTTCCCTCTAGACTGACAGGATACAGGTTCCATGGGGGCATCAGGGATTTATGTCAGAGACAGGCATAAACTATTGTCTCTACTATGGTACTTTCTGCTCACTGAGCTATTGCCAACCAGGATCAGTCACCATGGGAGTCAGGCCAAGGGAAGGCAATATGGGATGCAGAGCCCCAGAGGCTAATTCCGTCGCCTACCCGCTAATAGGTCTTGTACTTGTTTGTTTAGTATCAACTAAGTGATCTCGCAACTGTGACACTGAGGACCTTCAAGTGTAACTCACAGCTCGTATGTATCCTATCTAAGGGTCTGGGTGTACATCTACCAGTCATACAAGCTCAATTACCTGAGAGGTTGTCCTCCAGTCTACAAAAAGAGATGAGTGCCCACCTCGCAGAATTAGTAAAGGATTAAATAAGGATGTGAAATAGTTTCCAGAGTATACAAGAAATAGATGTTACTTTCATATAAGTATTAGCATTAACACCAAATAACATACTGCTAACTTAAAAATTCCATCTGTATTTAGGGGAATCACTTAGGATACATATATATTTTTTCCCTTTTTTTGTTTCTCCTGTTACTCTTTCAATGCATAATTTGTATTCACTTTTCTCAAATCAAAATTTAATTCTTGGGAAAAGACTTATTCGGAGGAACTTTTACCCTCCCCTTATAGGAAGGCAGTCCAAAGAGAAGAGCTCTGGTATGAACAAGCTGGATCCCAGATCTGTCATCATCTTCTGGCAAAAACCAAAACCCACTGTCACTGACACATGAGGTGATACACATTCAACCTGATTCTGTCCTTGGGAATATGGACTGACCCTGAAGTTCACTGTGGTCTCTGCACACATTTCACACGAGTGAAACTGCCATCAGGGACTCACAACAGCTCAGTAACCAATGGCACTACTTAACCTAGCACAACGGGGCACAGCAGGTGCATGAACTGGGGTTCCAATCCAGGCTCTGTTGTTGACAACTTACTCTGCTGGCCTTTACTCTCATACTCTATAAAGCAAGAGGTAATGCTGTCAGTACTGAACCACCTGCTGCCCAGGCGCTGTGATGACGAAACAAGGCAGCAGGCAGGAAGCAGGCTGAGTGAGCAGCAGGGCTCAGAAACAGGTATGTTAGGGGCCCAGGGTGTCAGTCTTTATCCCACCATGAACTCCTTCAGTTTCCTTGTCTAATAAGGATGCCAAACAAATGGAAAGTTCTTTCCAATTCTAAAACACAGATAATATCCTTGAAGACAGATCTGGGAAAACCTGAGGCTGTGGCATGTCCATGTAAAACGAAGCAGCCCCCTTTCTTCTCTTCAACTAAACAGATTCTGCTTCTCTATCAGGAGTAAAGTGCTACCTGACCGTGCCCACGATGCTCACAGAGCTGGCCCCTCCCAACCCCATGGCTGCTCCCACAGGGCCCTGAGCACAGCGTCCAGGGCGTGGGCCACCAACAGACTCTGTTTCTTGTCTCTGAGCCGGTGGAGAAGGGACCCCAAGTGGTTGTGTGAGGACTTGGCAGGGCCTGGGATTTCCTTACCACTTCATCTTCATCCTCCTCTTCCTCGGGTTGTGATCTGTCCTTTGGAAGTTTCAGAGTTGCCCCTTGAAACAATTCTTCCTCTTCTTCCCCAGAAAGACTGAAGGAAAATCAGGTCACAAACTGTTGTTCCTGTTCCAGATCATAGTGTTTGCCAACTAGGAGGGTCACCAGCCCCCCTACCTTCACTCCAGAATCTCTTTATACACCCTGCATTGGGCCCTTCCACAGCTGAGAGCCACAGCAGTCTTTTAAAGCTCATAAATCAGGTTATATTACTCTTCTGCTTAAATCCCCTTTTGTAGTTTTTCACTGGAGTTACACAAAATAGGATACTGGCCCCTACTTCTACTTAGTTGTCCCACCTCGGCCTAATACCATTCATCTCCTACTTACACTGTTTTCCTTTTTCCTTGATTGTGTCATGTCCCATCCCACCGCAAGGCCTATGCATATACGCTTCACTCATTCTGCAGTCTATTCTTCCTACTCTGGGTATGAATGTCTCCTTTCTACCTGCAGGTCTTGGATTAGATTTTGCCTTATTGAAACCCTTCCCTAACTACTCCATCCAATATAAAATACTCTTCTTTATCCCTATTATAAAGCACTCTGTTTCCTTTAGCACTTACTCTACTTTTACATTAAAAATACATCAGCCCATATTTATTTATCTCTCCCACTAGGCTATACATTCCTCAAACTCATAAACCACATCTGTCCTGTCTGTATCACACCCATCACAGCCTCCCTCAAAGCCATGTCCATAGTAGGTGTTGCTCAGTAAATACACGATGAATGAGTAAACCATTAAGGTGTCTGAGGAATGAGAGGGACGAGCTGGCAGTGCTGGATGAAACAGACAGCTTCCACAAGGAGCTGTGTGGTCCAGACGCTGCACTCACAGGAACATACCTGGAACGCTGAGCACGACGGCCGGGTCTAAGGGCTGCCACTGGGCCTGCAGTTCTGGCCTCTGCACTGGGTGCTGCCTCAGAGGAACTGGAGGAGCTAGTGACAGCCTTGTCTGCATGGAGCTCTGGAGGTCGGGGCTCTCCTTCAGGGCTTTCAGGCACTAAGGCTGGTGTGTCCCCCTTCTCAGGGTCTGGAGACAGTGACAATTTCCTAGAGCTTTCTTCTTGTACAGGACCATCTCCAAGGTGCAACTTTCTCAATGGGCTGTCAGGCTTGGCATCAAGTGTCTCCTCATACTCTGAGTCCATAGTTACAGGGCCTGGAGGCTTAGGTGGAATGAAAGCGGGGGGTCCTAAGACTCTGTGGGTTGGGATACAAGCTGATTCGGATGGAAGGGAGCCATCTTTGATCTCTGAGAGGATCTCTGCTTCTGAGGTTACCTCTTCCCTTCTCAGTACCTCATCCTGGGAGACAGTGAGAGCCTGTGATGGTGATGGGATAGTCTCAACTACCTGCTCTGACAGCAAAATTGGGGCCTCCTGACTCTCCCCACCCGCCAGTGATGGTGCTATAGATAGTGTAGGAGTGGCCTGGGAAGGTTTCTGAGGTGGCTGCTCTTCCTCACTGCTGCTCTCTCCAAGATCTCGCTCCTGTTGGTTCAAGAGCCGCAGAGTCACCATCTGTTCAAAAGCCAGGGAGAAAGAAAGGGTCACTGAAAGAACAGTAAGCAATACTAGTTCTTCAGTTCTCATTCACACAGCTGTCAGCTGGTCCAAATAACTGTGCCTCTTCCTGTCACCTGTCAGAAGAGGCTAGCATATCCACCCAGGCACAAGTCATTTCGGCATCCCCATTACTGATGAAGAACCTAGTGACTTATTTTTGAATTCTTAAGGTATTAAAAACATAAGCCACTGAATAGCTCTACTGAGTCAGCTCACAAATGACTGGCTGTACCTTGATTGTGCCCATGATGGTTCCTAAAATGGTCCTGCCATCATAAGATTCCTCCAGTTCAAACTCTCCCCTCAATGACTGAAACACCTGATTCATGATCTTCTTGACCTGTGTAAAGATTAAAAATTACATGCTTCCAAAATCAATGCAATAGGAGATGCACTGAAATTCCAGACAGGGGTTTGGAAGTCTAAAATAACTCCATCTTAGAACTCGACAGAAGGACAGAATTATCACTGTGGAAAGAACGACCTTAAATAACAAGCATACCTTGACAGATTGGCCAACCATGAGAGTTCCCATGAGCAACAAGAATTAGTGGATACGGGATGCTGAGTGTACCCCTAACCTCTAATTCTCCTATGATTCAAAAGCACTTCTCATATCTATTGAAGGCTCAAAAGAATAAGACCCTCTGGATCTGCTACGAGAGTGGTAGGTTCTAAAGAGTTACTTTTTAAGTCAGACAAGAAGTATATCAGCAAAGTTACGGGAAAGCTACCAATAAAACATGTACGTTTTCTGATACCAGAAAATGCATTCAACCCCTTGATGTGATAATGGTTTGCTGTTCTTTGAAATAGAAGCTCACCTTCTCTGAGGGGTCAGCAGCTTCAACCTCAGATCTCTGGGATTTCTTTTCTAGCTCCTTGATGTGCTGTTCATTTTGTTTTGTAAGAGCTGTGACTTGGGCTTGGAGAACTGAACACTGCAAAACAACGAGACTGTGGTTGTGGCACTGGGAACTTGGATGTTAAGGTCAGGAAACACAAGGGGAAGAGAACCATCCTAAGAATTAACTGTGACTGACAGGTCTGCTAGGACCACCTTCTCAGCTCCTACCCTAGACTTGCTGATACAGAGCACTCCCTTCATCTTCACTCAACTCAGAAAGAAGGCGTGGGAAGAACTCTAGCTACACAGATATAGACATTCAATATTAGCAGCAACCTATTCACCTCCAAGATCTCTGAGTTAAAGTTTTTGATTAGATACTTTAAAGAAAGGAACTATCCTTCAGATATGGGATTATACCATAACCCTAAGCCATCTTCTGACTCGGTCTTTTTCATGCCCTCAGGGCCTTTGCCCAGGATGTTTTGCCTCTCTTCCTATTTCTCACAGTACTTGTCTTTGGCTGTGCTTTACAGGTCATCCCTTTTGGGAGGTCTTTCCAGCTCCCCTGGGCACTTCCTTTTCTAGCACCATAGCCTTTGATTCAGCTTTGTTTCTCTTTCTTAACTGTGGGATTCTTGAGAACAGAATTTTTTATGTATGCCCTTTCTTCAGCAGAGTGGATGGAACACAACTGACAATAAATATTTACTTAATAAACGAGGGATCAAATAATATTGAAAACACATTCCTCAACTCTAGTGCTGTTTTTCTTTTTCCAGATCACTGACCTGCCACCCCACACAGTATATGGAAGATAACTTATAAACTAAGATCTACATGAGTGTGGTTTTATTTTGAAGCTATTAACATGCCAAGGCTTAAAAGGACCTACAGGACTCAAGTACCCTGCTGGCCATCAGCCAACTGGGATGCTTAAGCTGTCTGGCCCAGGGGAAGCAGCTACCTTCTCCTGAAGGTGTGTCAGCTTCTGCTCTTGGGCATCCCTCTGTGCACACACCTCCCGGTACTGCTGCAGGTGCTCGTCCTTGGCAGAAGCCAACAGATGCTCACACTTGGCTTCCCACTGGGTCTGCAGTTCAGCTTGCACTAGAGATAGCTGCCAAGAGAAAACAACCATGTCCTGGGCGGTCCTTTGCTCTGAGGGAAGTTCATCCTTCATAAGGCAAAATAATATGTTAATTAGCCAGATTTAATCAAGAAGCAAATGGAAGACCTTCATTACTTTTTACTTAAATGTGATTTTTTTTTTTTTTTTTTTTTTTGAGACAAGGTGTTGTTCTGTAATCCAGGATAGTCCTCAACTCACTATGTAGCCCAGGCTGGCCTCAAACTCATGGCAATCCTCCTGCCTCAGCTTCCTAAGTGCAGGGATTATAGGCATGCACCACCATTCAAACCATTAGGCAAATGCTCTAACCACTGAGCTACATCCCCAACCCCAAGTGTACTGTTTTGGGGTGGCAGAGGCAGTACTGGATATTGAACTCACGCCCTTTGTACTGAGTTATATCCCCAGGCTTTTTCATCTTTTTATTCTAAGACAGGCTTTTGCTAAGTCACTAAGTTGCCCAGGCCTGGCCTGAACTTGCAATCTTACTACTTCAACCTCCCCAGGGACTGGGATTACAAGTATATGCCCAAGTACTCAGAAGTCAATGTAACTTTTCTTTTAAATGGAAGAACAAAGATATCACTGGTTATCAGAACTGAAAAGGTGCTTCAACCAAACAAAGGAATGACTATCCAGACAGGTCCCATAATGTGACCATCTCTTCTCAGTGTCTAGCCCTAGATTGCCTAGAGTCTCGGGGATGATCAAACTGAGGGCACCAATACTCTCCAATTAAACGGAACTACACATATGGATTTTAAACATATAATGAGAAGATCTGCTGTCAGAGGAACTAGGAATCCTGCTGTGTCTGCCACTGCCTTCTGATTACATAATGAATCCCTTATTTTCAAGGATGACATGCCTGGGGAGGATCTAATCACTGACAACTTTTCATGTTTGGCTTTTTTTTTTTTTTGGCCAAGTTTTTTTTTTCATGTTTTAAGTGATTAGATATTAATGAATTAATCTTTTAAAAAGGTAAAAGGATTATCCATTTGATTCCTGTTCTCCTAGATATATCTGCATTACTATTTTCAATCTTTTTCCAAGGCAAGGGCATGATTATAAGAAATATCACTCTAAAGGATAAGGAAGAAACTAGATGCTTTTCTGAGTTCTTCACACCTTATTTTTATTTCCAGGGTGATTTATTTTCCCATTACCTGCTCTGCAGCTGCTTGGTCTGTGGACACACGTGTCTTTTTCAAAAGCTGTCGAAGTTTATCCAGCTCTTCCTGGTATGACTTGCGAATCTCATCCATCTCCTCCTCAGCCTGGCAACGCTCTTGAGCTGACTTCTTCTTCCTTTCTGAAAGATTCTTAGGAACAAGAGAACCACTATCAGGCTGTACCATCTAGTTAACAGAGGATAAGCAGAGATGGTGGTGACAGTGGTGACTGACTCTAGATGAGACACTAGTCCATTTTTGAAATTATATTTAACATTCTTAGCTATTGATAAGAAACATTATGGCAAGGAAAAGGCAAATAAGAGCTTTATGTAATACTCTATCAAGAGTTGGTAACATGCTATCTTTGCAAAAGAACTAGCAGCAGATACTATCATACTTTGCTAGTGGTAAAATAAGTGAACATACTCTTTGGATGACAATCTTACAAAAAGCTTTAAAAAATAACATGTCCCAAGCTGGGGGCAAAACTCAGCGGTTACGGTACTTGCCTAGTGTGTACAAGGCCCTTAATTTGATTCCACAGCACCACATAAAAATTAGCCAGGTAGGGTGCACATGCCTATAATCCCAGCCTTTGGGGGTCCAAGACAGGAGACTGTCATAGGCCAGCAAGGATTACAGAGAGATCTTGTCTCAAAAAAAAAAAAAAAAAAAAAAAAAAAAAAAAAAAAAAAAAAAAAAAAAAAAAAAAAAAAAAAAAAAAAAAAAAAAAAAAAAAAAAAAAAAAAAAAAAAAAAAAAAAAAAAAAAAAAAAAAAGAGAAAAGAAAAGAAAAGAAAAAAGAAAAAAACACACACCGAAATTCCACAAATTGTAATTTGTCTTAAAAAGGCAATAAATCATGTTCACAAAAGTTATGTTACAGTATCTATAGCAAAGTAAAACTTAACATAGCCAGAAAGGAAAAAAATCAGAAGGAATTGATTGAAATGCTAAAACTGATAAAATCATACATGAAATTGTACACCAAGATTTATTCCCTAAGAAAAAAATGGACCAAAATAACATAACTAGTGGCCATACTGAACTCTCAGGAACAGTGTATTCTTCTTATATTTAAATTATTCTAGAACATATGAAATGTTCTCATTTTGTTCAATGGGGCTAATATATAATCCTGATGTTAAAGTTTTACCCAGTAAAAAATAAGATACTCTGTAAAGTTAAAAGAGTGAATTAGGAACTTCTGGTCAAGATGGTGGCAGAGTAAGAGCCCTAGAACAGCTATCCCTAAAGGAATAAAATAGTACAAGTGGAATCTATAACATAATCAAAGGAGTAGAGGTAAAAATAAAGCCAGACGATCACAGGCTGCAGAAACCCAGTGTGGGGCTCCCACCATGCCAGACTGCCAGGGGAGTCCCTGAAGAAGTGCAGCCCCAACTGTGCTCTGCTGGGACGACAGAGAAAAATGTGTCCAGTCCTGGTGGGACTCCCAGTAGGAGTGAGAGAGGAGCACACAGAGAGAGGAGCCGAGCAGTGCCTGGAATTGGGTCTCACACCACCCTGATCAGACAGGAGCATCAAAGGCAGAGAAGAAAGAGAAGTGTGGGGTGATTCCACCAGGCAGCAGCGTCTGAAACCAGCTCCACATAAAACTCACAGGGAGTAACTTTTTTTTTCTATTAGTCTTTTTTTCTTATTTTTTTCTCATTATATTGTTCAGTTAGTTTGCTTCACAGTTTGAGGTTATAGGGGATTGTGTGCTGCTAGTTAATAAATTGATGCATCTGTTCTTTGGCTTTCCATTTGTCTACTGGACTTCATTTTTATCTTATCTCTTTTCTTCTCCTTTTCTTTCACCTCCTCTTTAACCCCTTGATCTATACTATAGTCCTTTTGTCTTTTTTCAAGCCTCTGAATAAGTTCTTGGACTTTAGTTACACTTTTATATTACTTGTTTTATCTTTTTTCTCCCTTCTCTTTGTGTTTTTCTTCTGTCCCTTCTTCTCCTCCACCCTGATACTCCCCTAAGTCTCACTGGTAACACACATAGGGCTTTTCTCTCTTTGTCAACTCTGGGCTGGGGTAGGAGTATCTCCAGGTTTTTCTCCATCATACACTTATCTACTCCTCAACTCCTACATACAATTAACTCATAATCCTAATCCGTGCCCTCCCTACTCCACCTCTGCTAGCATTTGAACTGAAAAGTATCAATAACTTTCATCCATACAGAAAGACCAATAAAGACATAATGTCTGTACACTATTTGCCTAGAAACATATCAGTAACATAGCTCTGTGTATGTATTTCTACCAATAAGATAGTGGCACCATAAACAAATTCCTTTTATAGGTCATCACAATTGTACACAGAAATGACCTTGAGTAGTTTGGATGGCAATTAGTACACTAAAGGGGGACTGGATGTATATATTAATACTGGGTTAGAGAGGAATAAAGAGAGAGAGAGAGAGAGAGAGAGAGAGAGAGAGAGAGAGAGAGAAAGAGAGAATGTGTGTGTGTATATATAACTCATACATAACCAAAATAAATAAATTCTTAGAATTGAAATAGGAAATAGGAAATGAAAGAGCTACGCCAGGACTTAACTATGCTATCAGCAAACACTGGCAAGAAATTTGAGGAAAACAAAGACGATACAAACCAGAAGATAATGAAGGCAATACAAGAAATTAGAGAATAATTCAGGAGAGATATAAAAATATTGAAAGCTGACATTCAGAATGTGAAAAACACCACCGGAAAAATCAGTAGCAGTTTGAACACTTTGAGAATAGACTATCAGACCTAGAAGATACAAGTGGCTGAGCTGGAACATGCCGACAGTAAAGAACACAAAACAAAAAAGGAAGAAAGAGAATGGTTACAACAGCTGATGGTTTACTCAAAGAGAGACAACCTCAGAATTATGGGACTGCAGAAGAAAACTGAGGACAAAACGAAAGGCTTAAAGGTCATGTTCAATGAAATTATGGAAGAAAATTTCCCAAATCTAAGAAAAGAAATGAACATTGAACTAATGCAGGCACACAGAACACCAAAACAACTCCGATCAGAAGAGACCCTCATCATGCCACATCATAATTAAAATATTAGAGACTCAACACAAAGAGAAAATATAAAAAGTTGCAAGAAAAAAAAAAACAGAGGGTGACTTACAAATATAAACCCTTCAGGATAACTGCAAATTTCTCAGCCCAGACCCTAAAAGCCAGAAGATCATAAAGCAATATTGTCCAAGCACTAAGAGAACATAAATGCCAACCCAGACTGCTATATCCTACAAAATTATCTTTTAAATTAGAGGGAGAAATTAAAATTTTCCATGATATATAAAACTTAAAGAAATCTGCAGCTACTAAGTCAGCACTGCAAAGAATACTTAAAGGAAACTTAGAAAGCAAAATAGAGGCTAATGACATTAAAGGCCCCAGAGAAAAAGAGACAACGGATATAGGAGAATGAGCTGAAAAACGAGTAAGTAAAGTAAATATTACTGAAAAATCATAATGCTGGCAGGACATACCAAACATACCTCGATAACGACTCTGAACATGAATGGCCTCAATTCACTTAAAAGACATAGATTGACTGACTGGATCAAAAAACAAAACCACACAATTTGCTGCTTACAAGAGACACACTTTACCCATAAGGAAACTCAGAGACTGAAAATAAAAGGGTAGAGTTCAATATTTAATGCAACAGAACCCAGGAAGCAAGCAAAGGTAGCTATATTAGTCTCAGACTCATTAGATTTCAAAAAAAAAAAAAAAAAACAGATTAGGAGAGACAAAGATGGTCACTATATACTGGTTAAGGGAACAATAAAACAGTAAGAATTCACAATCATTAATATATATTCTACCAACTCTAGAGCACCCAATTATGTAAACCAAAAATTATTAGATCTGAAAGGTTATAGATGCCCCAATATAATTAGAGCAGGGGACTTTAATATTCCACTATCACAGAAAGACAGATCAATCAGACAGAAAGCTCACAAAGATATATAAGAAAACTTGGACTTAACAGATAGAGTTTTCCACCCAACACCAACAGAATACACATTCTTCTCAGTAGCACATGGAACATTTTCTAAAAGAGACCATATTTTAGGCCATAAATCAAGCTTCAATAAATACGAAGGAACAAAAATAATAGCTTCTATACTTTAAGATCATAGCAGAATAAAACTGGAACTTAACAGCAAAAAAAAAAAAAAAAACAAACAGAAAACATACAAATACATGGAGACTAAACAATGGATTAAATAAGAAATCAGAGAAGTAATCAAAAACTTAATAGAGTTAAATGATAAAGGAAGGACATCAGATCAGAATCTATGGGACACAATGAGAGCAGTACTGAAAGGGAAATTCATAGCCATAAATGCACACATCAAAAGAACAGAACAGTCACAAATAAAGATGTTAATGATGCACCTTGAGGCCCAAGAGAAAAAAGAACAATTTAAGCCAAAAAGAGGTAGAAGGAAAGAAGTTATAAATATCAGGTCTGAAATTAATGAAACTGAAATTAAAAAGATCAATGAGTCAAAGACCTGATTCTTTGAAAGAATAAACAAGATCGACAAACCTCTAGCTAAACTCACCAAAAGAAGGAAAGAAAAAGCTTAGAAATGAAAAGGGTGAAATTACAACAGACTCTGCAAAAATTCAGAATATTACGGGAAATTATTTTGAACACCTATATTCTAACAAGTTAGAGAACTGGGAAGAAATGGATGACTTTCTAGACACATACAAAATACTAAAATTGAATGGGGAAGACATAAAAATCTTGCATAACCCCATTACACACACAGAAATTAAAGCAGTAAAAAAGTTTCTACCTACAAATAAAAGGCCAGGATCAGATGGATTCACAGCAGAATTTTTTCAGTACTTCAGAGAAAAACTAACTCCAATTCTTCTCAAACTGTTTCATAAAGTTAAAAGAGAAGGAATATTACCAAATTCATTTCTGGAGGGTAACATCATCATAGTCCTAAAACCAGACAAAGACTTAGCCAGGAAGGAAAATTATAGACCAATATCCTTAATGAATACACATGCAAGAATTCTTAAGATTCTGGCAAATAGAATCCAACAAGTAATCAGAAAGATCATACACCATGATCAAGTAGGCTTCATTCCTGGGATCTTGGATTGGTTCAACGCACATAAATCAATCAATGTAATACATCACATCAACAAAAGCAAAAACAAAAACCACATGATAATCTCAATTGGTGCAGAAAAAGCCTTTTGATAAAATTCAACACCCTTTCATGATAAAAAAAAACCTGAGAAAAATAGGTATAGAAAGGCCTTCAAACTCATAGAAACCATATATGCCAAACCTACAACAAATATAATAGTAAGTGAAGAAAAACTGAAAGCATTTCCCCTTAAATCAGGAACATGACAAGGCTGTCCACTCTGACCACTCTTATTCAACACAGTCCTTGAAAGACTTGCCCTAACAATCAGGCAAAAAAAGAAAAAAAAAAATGAAATAAAGGAAATATACAACAGAAAGGAGGCAAACTATCCTTATTTGCAGAAGATATGATTATCTACATAGAAGACCCCAAAAGCTCCACTATGAAACCCTTGGAAATAATAAACAAATTCAGCCAAATCACAGGCTACAAAATCAATACTAAAAATCAATAGTTTTATTCTACACCAACAATGGACTCACTGAGAAAGAGCTCAGAAGAATAATCCCATTCTAAATAGCCGAACAAAAAAATTGAGTAACTAGGAGTATTCCTAAACAAGGAAGTGAAGGACCTATAATAAAGAAACTACATTACACTGAAGTAAGAAGTTGTAGATGACATCGGGAAATGGAAAGACATCTCCTGTTCCTGGATAAGCAGAATCAATATACTCGAAATGACTATGCTGCCAAAACTGATATACAGATTCAATGCAATTCCTATCCAAATACCAACAATTTTTTTCACAGTACTTGAAAAAATAATCCTAAAATTCATATGGAACCTAAGGAGACCTAGCATAACCAAAGCAATCTTGAGTACCATTGAGTACCAAGACTAAGGCAGGAGGCATTACAATATCAGACATCAAATTATGCTATAAAGCAGTAGTTGTAAAAACTATAAGGTACGGCACAAAAACAGATAGGTAGACCAGTGGAACGGAAGTGAGGATGCAGAGACAAACTCAAATACTCTCAGCTACCTAATCTTTGATAAAGGAGCCAAAAGCATACACTAGGAAAAGGACAGCCTCTTCAACAAATGGTGCTGGGAAAATTGGACATCCACAGGCAGAAGAATGAATATAGACACACACCTGTCACCATGTACCAAAATCAAGTCCAAGTGGGTCAAAGACCTAGATATTAAAATTAAAACACTAAACCTCCTGGTAGCCAGTTTAGGCAAGTATCTATCTGAAAGACATAGATGTAGGCAAGGACTTTTCATTTTTTATTTTTTTATGATTTAAGATATTTTTCCCATTTTATTGATATGTATATGTGCAAAATTTAAGGTTTACGATGGAGTTGGGCATTCTGTGCACATATGTATCTTGTCAAGGTGACAAGGGCTTTTCCACTCTTTCTGTCCCTCCCTTTACCCTCTCTACCCTCCCTCCTCCCCCACCCTACCCCCCTGTTTCACTCTGTTTTTCGTTTTAAGTTCCATAAGAGTTGTGATCTGGGACTCTCATATCAGACAGACCATTCGATGTTTCACCTTCTGCTTCTGACTCACTTCACTAAGCATGATGTTCTCAAGTTTCTTCCATTTGCCTGTAAAAGCCTCCACGCTGTTGCACTTTATTGATGCATAGTATTCCATTGTGTATAAATACCACAATTTGTGTATCCACTGGTGTGTTGATGGGTATTTTGGTGACTTCCATATTTTAGCTATTGTTAGTTGTGCTGCTATGAACATGGGTATACATATGTCTCTGTTATGTGTTGTTTTGGTCTCTTTTGGATATATTCCTAGGAGGGGTGTTGCCAGATCAAAGGGGATATTTATTTCTAGTCTTTTGAGAGATCTCCATACTGCTTTCCAGAGTGGTTGTACGAATTTACATTCCCACCAGCAGTGCAGGAGGGTTCCTTTCTCCCCTCAGCCTCGCCAGCACTGATTACTATTTGACTTGTTGATATAGGTCATTCTCTCTGGAGTGAGATGGTATCTTAGCATTGTTTTGATTTGCATCTCTCTTTCGGCTAGAAATGTTGAACATCTGTTCATGTATCTATTGGCCTTTCGTACTTCTTTGTGAGTGAATTGCCTCTTCATTTCATTTGCCCACTTTTCAATAGGATCCTTTATTTTGGTCGGCTTACTTTTCTTCAGCTCCCTGTATATTCTAGTTATGAACTTCTTATCTGATATGTTGGGGCAAGGACTTTTTAAATAAGATACCAAAAGCAAAAGAAATAGCCTCCAGAATTAAAAGGAATTATGTCAAATTAAAAAGTTTCTGCACGGCAAAGGAAATTATCAACAGCATAAAAAAGAGAACCAGGAAAGTGGAAAAAAAATTCACCAACAATACCTCAGATAGAGGCTCATAACCAGAATATACAGGGAACTGAAAAAAGTAAGCCCTCCCACCAAATCAAAGATCCGATGGAAAAATGGGCAGAAGAGATGAATAGACAGTTCTCAGAAGAAGAAGTTCAAATGCCCAATACACACCTGAAAAGATGTTCAACATCCTTAGCCACAAGAGAAATGTAAATCAAAACATCACTAAGATACCATCTAACTCCAGAGAGAATGGTGTATACCAAATACACAAACACCAGTCAGTGCTGGCGAGGCTGTGGGTTAAAAGGAACCCTCCTCCACTGCTGGTGGTAATGTAAACTGGCACAACCACTAAAGAAAGCAGTATGGAAGTCTCTCAAAAGACTGGAAATAAATATCCCCCTCAATCCAGCGATACATCTTCTGAGAATTTTCCCAAAAGAGTTAAAACAACATATAACAGAGATACATGTATACCCATGTTCATAGCAGCACAACTAACAACAGCTAAAATGTGGAAGACACCAAAATACCCATCAACAAACTAATGGATACACAAATTGTGATATTTATACACAACAGAATACTACTCTTCTATAAAGACAGATAGGTTTGAATCATTTGTAGGTAAATGAATACAACTTGAAACCATCATGCTTAGTGATGTGAGTCAGAGGAAGAACATGAAATATCGAATGGTTTCTCTGATATGAGAAACCCAAACCACAATTATTTCACAGAACTTAATGTGGGGAATAATGGAAACTGAAGGGGTGGTGGAGGGAGGGTTGAAAAGAGAGAAGGGAAGGATTAACTTTGCCATAACATGTAAGTGCACAAAATACCCAAGATCAATGTACATTTTATGTATTGCATATATATATATATATATATATATATATGGAAATAATAGCATATTTCTGATTAATCCCAGGCCTAGTCCATATAGGCACATGTGCACAGTTCTGATAAGTGAAGAAAGATGTGTTTCTGTGTCAACAATTTAAAGGTTGGAACTATTTTGGGATTTTGAGTTGTTAATATAAAGACTGATATTAGCTCATTGACTTTTATGATTTTGCAAAGAATAAATTCTAAAATTATAATGACTGCAGAAATGTATTAAATCTCAAAAGAACCAGAAAAAACATTTGTACACACAACAGGTTTGTCAATCATCACTTCCTCTGATTAGATGACATTAGCTTGTGATTTCTGTTAACTAGGAAAAAAATTATAGCATTTCATGATGAGCCCAACTAAAATAGTATGTCACTTTCTATAACAAAGAGGCTTTTATAGGTAAATTGATGCAACTTGAGACCATCACAATTAATGAAATGAGTCAGAAGCAGAATGTGAAATATCAAATGATTTCTCTGGTATAAGAAACCCAAATCACAATTATTTCATTGAACTTATTGTGGGGAATAATGGGAACTGGAGGGGAAGGGAAGGGAGTGGGAGAGTCAAAAGGGAGAGGGGAAGGATTTGTAATTTTGCCATAATATGTATATGCACAAAATATTCAAGATCAATATGAACTTTATGTGTTGCACTTACACATATTAATAAAATAGGGGAACAAAAGAAATATATGAATATATATGAAAGAATTATTTTTAAGACAGTAAACTATACCAGCATTGTAGCACACACCTATAATCCTAACACTCTATGAGACTAAGACAAGATGACCACAAGTTCAAACCCCATATGGACAACTTACTAAGACCGTGTTTCAAAATAAAAAATAAAAAAAAGGACTGGGGATGTAACTTAACATAAAGGTCCTTGATCCAATTCCCAGTACTAAAAAAAAAAAAAAAAAACCTATTTGCAACATCTATGACTAGCAAAGAACTGATACCCTTAACAGGGTTTACAAATCAAATATAATAGGAAAGAAAATAAAGGACATTAAAAGAAAATTTATATAAGAAATAGATAATATATAAATATATAAATGCTTTACTACTAATAAAAATGCATAGTAGAGTAAGATAGCATATTCCACCTGTAAAGCTAATGAAGATTAGGAAAAGTACTTTAGGTATGGTTGGGAAGAACATGGAAGAATGGGTTTATTCACATAGTGCTAGAGCTAGTGTAAGGAGCATATTCTTCTTTGAGAATAATCGACAAATACTAATAAAAACTCAGATGTGCTATATTCCTATTGATCCTATGGTTATAATTCAAGCAATCATCCTTTGAGAATGCTCAGATTGGCTAAAATAACTATACATTACAGGAATGTCCAGATCAGCTTGAATAAAAATGTAGAGACATAAATACCCATTCGTGGATAAATAATTAAAGAAATTATTATATAGTCTTATTGTAGACCACTACGAAGTAGTTCACAAAAAATAAAAATGAGGCAGGGGCCTGGGGACTGGCTTAGTAGTAAAATGCTTGCCTACCATGAATAAAGCCCTAGGATTGATACCTAGAGAAAAAAATTTCATCTGTATGCCGTACAATGTCCATATTCCTTTTTTTTTTTTTTTGAAATAAAAAAGCATTAAGCCGAGCTCACTGGCACAAGCCTGTAATCTCAGCACTTTGGGAGGCTGAGGCAAGAAGAGCTCAAGTTTAAGCCTAAAATGGGAAGCTTTGTGGTTTACTGAGATAGCCAGTGAGATAAGCTGGTGATGTAGCTCAGTGCAAAGGTCCTGGGTTGGATTCCTAGACCCACAAAATTAATAATAATAAATAAAAATTAAAAAGCATTAAACGTGAGCCCATTATTGTTTATCATCATATGTGTATGAATGTAGAAATAGGTACGCATGTTTTATGCAGACAATAAATACTTGGGAAGGATCATACATTATTTATAGTTGTTACCTCTAACTTATGAGGTGAGAGTGGGCAAAGATAAAATTTTTTATTTTATAATTCTCTATATTATTTGTGCTCATTTGAATGAGTACATGCTATTACAATTTTTAAAAGGAAAGAAAAATGTTTATTAAGCAGCTAATGCTGGCCACAGGGCAACCCCCTTGCCTCATCCTTCCTAGGGCAGGGATTATAGATGGGCACCATCATGCTCAGTTTATGCAGTGCTGCAGAATCAAATTCAGGGACTTGCATTTGCTAGGCAAGCACTGTAACTGCTATGCTATTCCTCCAGCCCCTAGAACTTACCTTTTCCAGGGATTCCTTCTCAGCTCGAAGGTCTGACAATTCTTCTTCCAGAGATGTCACCTTGAGTTCCAGCTGTCTCCGGCTTTGCTTTTCACTTCTGAATTTGGACTGTGCTTGCTCTGAAGTTTCCTGAAACTCTGGGGTAGAAAAGAAAGGCATAGCTGGAGAACCAGAGCAGCAGTGGGTGATGTGGCATCCTAGTAACTCTTTCAAAGCTGCATGCTTCAGTCTCCCGTTCTACCACACTTACGTGATCTCCACTCACTTTGGGCAGCATTATCTCACTGACCAGCAAATAAGGTCTAAAAAACAATAAGCTCTTCCTCCCCTAGCCCATATTTACCTCACAGAAAGTCACCTCTATATGTATGTGTCACCATGTACACATGCAAACTGGAAAGAAATGTTCCAAGCAGTCAGAGCCACCTTCAAAACTGATCTCTCCTGCAATTCCATTTCAGTCACCATCTTACCACAATAGATTGATCTTTGTAAAGAATTAAGCTAGGACCTTTCTCTTTGCCTGGGAAAGACACTCTTAACTTTCTTGGTAACTAGGTGTGAACACTGGAGGGTTTGTGTCAACTTGTGGAAATTGGGAAATACCTAGGAAAACGCTTTCAGGTATATGTTTTTGACTTATGGGCCAAAAAAGTGAGGAGGGATGCCTACTCCAGGTGTAATCTGGAGTAGGCAGCTTAAACTGAGTAAAGGAAGAAGAAACACTGTCATAGCCTCTTCCTGGGAAAGCCTTGCCGGCTTGAGTTTCCAGACACTGAATTGTTCCTGCCTTTACTTTGCTTCGCTGACCTCCACTGCAGATTTGCATCAGTCTCCAGTCTTTGCCTTGCCTTTTGGACAATGATCCACAGCAGGTTTGCACCAGCTCTCCTGTAGTCTTGGACTGGTGTCTTTTCTGGCACAAGTATGATTAGCTACTGGACCCTCCAGCTCTCAGGCACCCAATTTGGACTAAATCTCTCCTCGGACTTGTAAGTACTCCACATAATTTCCCTTATCTCTATAAATTCTATTAGCTCAGCCTCTCTCAGAACTCTGACTAATACACTAGGGCATTCTACCAAGAGTTTGGTTTTAACATCCCTTCTCAAATAGTTCTTACAGTTCTTGGGAAAACTATCATAGGACACCACAAAAGCAGAAATGAGATATCTGCAGTATACTCAAATCTAAGACTATCTAACACATATTTGCCTCACATGGGGCCAAGAGATGCTCTAAAATGGAAAGGATACGTAACCAAGGTATCATTTTACCAGATGACACCAGTGTTTTTTATCTTTCTTAGAAATCTGTGCTTTCATCCAGCCCTGCAGTTGTTCCAGCTACACCCCAACCACTGGCTTCAACTGGGCCTTGGTTTCTATACACCGAGGTAGATATAAGTCAGTGTACTGGTTTTCACAAACCTGTTCAATTACCATGTATTGAGCATTATCTTTGTGCCAGGCACTGAGCTAACACTCACTGAAGAAAGGACTATATAAAGATGATTAAAACACCACTTTCCCCCTCCAAGGGTTGACATTCTAAAGGAGAGAACAGACAGGGCTGAACAACAGCTAACTGATAATGTTTGTAATAGTGATCTAAGAAAAAAAAGAATTTTAAAGGAGAGATCAAATGTCCCAGGAAAAACTGTGAAAACCTCTGCAAGAAACAGAATTTAGAGAATAGAGGGCAAATACTAGTGAAAGTACACCCACCATGCCTGGAAAAAAAAAAGCATGGATGAAAAGCCAGACAGGATGAGAAGAGTAGCCAGCAGGCTTGAGGTACAGTAGAATGAGGATGAACTGGAAACTATAAGGGAAGATGAGCCAGAGAGAGCCGTGAGCACCTGGCTAGAGCTGCAATAGGTCTCTCATCTAGGAAGGAGAAAAACATGATGGAAAGCATCTGTTTTTAAAATGTCCACTGAACCATGAATTAGATGAACACATTAACTCCTCCAGATACTGAGTAAAGACCCATCATAAGCACCAAAGATGTTGACATATAATAACAGTTCCTCAAACAAAGGGGAACAGTGACAACAGATCAATTCCAAAGGAATAGAGTCCATTTTTTTTTGTCTTGTCCTTTATGGTAAATAATCATGCGGGTTTTATACTGGTCACCTTGATTGTTGGCGCAGTCCTTCATAAACTTTGTAAGCATCATGCCAAAGGGACTAAGAGGAAAGAGTTTAACTCCTAAGCTAAAATGGTAACGCCAGTATCTTCCACAGAGGACGTACCTGAGAACTCTGCCTGCAGTTTGGCAAGCTGGCTCCTGAGAAGATCTGTCTCCTTTAGGCTTTCTGTCAGCTGCATCTGCAGCTCTGTTTCCTTCTTTTGATGAGCCGTCATTTTCAGCTGTAGTTGAGAGACTTGTGCAGTGGCGGCTGCTAACTCTTCTGTCACCTTGGCCTAAATAGTAATACAGGATGCCATCACATTATATACAATGTTCTTTGTCTCTAAGTGGTGACCTAACCTCACAGAACTGTACGCTAACTGAACTGACAAGACAGGAAGGGAGCAGTCTTTAATTTGCATTGGTCCAAAATCAAGACTGCACATTGTGTAGTCTCTGACTCCATTCCCTTGCAGAAACTTATCCTTAGGAAATAGTAAAAAAGAGCATAAAAAATTTGCTATAAGGATGTTCAATACTGCAGTGTTTTAAAGTTGGAAAAAAAGAAACTACCATAAATCTGTGGATAAGGGCCTAACTAAGCAAATTATAATATCCATCTTATATGCAGCTATTATATATATTGTTTAAAAATAATAATGGCATGGAATATACTCACAATGCATTGTTAAATAAAGAACATGGCAGATTATCAAAATATGATAGATTTTGGCTTCTGGCTGAGTAACAGAGCTGCCCAATGTCTCCTCATAGACCCACTTAAAAAGTTAAGAATTTAGTCATAAAATGCATGTTCAATGTACCTAGGACAGGGAGGAGCACCCCAACAACTGAAAGGAAGCCAGGGGAAGGTCAGAAATCCCAAAGAGACATCGAAAGCAGCGAAAAAAGAAAAACCCAATAAACTAGGAAGCCACCTACAGCTAGAAGCCTGAGGCATCTGCAGACGGAGGATAGCCTGTGTGGAGCCCGGAATATCTGACCATGCTAGGAAAGGAAGGAGCACCCCAACAACTGAAAGGAGGCCACAGGAAGGTCAAAAATCCTGAATTCATATAGGAAGTAAAAAAAAAAAAACAGCAGTTGACTGGTGTGGTCCTGAGCTGCCGGTACCCACAGACCACAGATAAAGGAAAGCCCAGAAGCCAGAACCTCAGAGATAAGTGCAAATCTGGGAGAAGTGGGAACTGTCAGCAGCTGGTAGGCCCAGCCTCCAAGAAACAAACCTGAGGGTAGTGTATACTACAAAGGCAATGTGCGCTCACCCTAGAAAAGGCCTCCTGGAGCCCAGAACAGAAGCAGCGCTCAGCAGCCATAACAGGCAATGACAGGAGCCATTAAAAAAAAAAAGAGCCAAAGACTGATTAGAGTAAAAGAAAGCTCAAAAGAACACATCAGAGCTTTTGGGGGTCACCCTAAAACAGTGCTTAGGAAGAAACAGGCACAAGAGGCAGCTGCAGAGAGGAGAAAAAGGCCACCAACCTCCTGAACAGCTCAATGTATTGGGAGTACCTCTGAGGGTGGAGAGCCCCATCCTCAGGGGAGGGAAGCCAGGACCTGTGGGACAGCTTTGCTGAGCGGGAAGGGGATGAATAAGACACCGCAGAGGCTATAGAACTGTTAGGTCCACCCTCACTGCCTACTCCCTGCAAAAAACCAAGAGGAACTGCGGCTCCCCACCATACGCACCCTCTTAGCCATTCAAAGAAAATTCTTGGCTAAGCCTCTCATGTGAAGCACCTCAACACCAGAAACATGAGAAGGGCAACAGGGCACTCACACAGATGACTGAGATCCCAGAAACTAATATCATGGGCCCTGAAACAGTGAAACTCATAGGGAAGGAAGTTAAATAGTAAATAAAGGAGTCAAACAACCAGTACAAACAAGATATTCTCAAAGAAATGCAAGCAATGATCAGCAGGCTTAAAGAGGATCTTACTAAGTAAATAATGGTCCTAGTGTAGACAAAGCTCACTGAGCATACTGAAGCCACAAATAAAAAGTTGGCTGAGTTAAATAAGGAAATGCAAGATATGAAGGAATATTTTAATAGAGAAATGGAAAATCTAAAAAGAAATCTAGATGAAATTGAGGATATGAAAAATATGTGTGACAGCAGGGGAAGATGTCTAGAATATTGTGAGGACAGAATTTCAGACCTTGAACACAAGGCTGAGGAAACAAATGCTATAATTAGGCACAATTCCAAAGTTAGAAATGAGCAAAATAGCACGATACAACAGCTGATGGACGATTCACAGAGAACCAATCTCAGAATTACAGGTGTGGGACAAAGAGAAGAAGACAGCACTGAAGGAATAAAGAATTCATTCACTGAAATAGTGCAAGAATATTTCCCTAATCTAAGTAAAAATATTAACTTTCATGTACAAGAAGCTTATAGAACACCAAATAACCTCAACCAGGAACAAGAATCACCATGACCTATCATAATCA